>VURO01046378.1:0-24095 GCA_015108175.1 Pelvicachromis taeniatus | reverse complement strand
TGTGTGTGTGTGTGTGTGTGTGTGTGTGTGTGTGTGTGTGTGTGTGTGTGTGTGTGAGATTGGACTAATGACCTAATGACACATTCAAATTGGATTTTGTTTACTAATATATTAGTTTTATCATGGAATAGGAATTCACATTCTCCCATTCACTATGCATGCACAGACACTAGACGCGCACAATTACACACACACACACACACGCACGCGCGCACACACACACACACACACACATAGAGAAAAGAGATGAGATTTCTCATAGTCAGCTGTGCAACATAAATAGAAAAGCTTGTCATTTCTATAAAATCATTGCACATTACTTTGCTAGTTTAAACCTTAATTGATGTACATTTTGCATCTTGGTGACTAACTTTCACGGATTTCCTATGGACAATAGAATATAAATAGAATAATTTTAAAAAGTTATATGAAATACTTGTCATCTTATTGCCCCATGGCTATCACAGCACTGTCCTTTATTCATTTTTACTTTGTATCCTGAGTATTTTTTTTTCTTCAACAATGGCAGGCTTTTTCATGAATAAATTCAATCTCTCCACTTTCTGAACGCAGAGCAGAGTTACTTGACTGTTTATTTGGCATTTATTGAATGATGGTATTTTCCCAAAGGAGTCCAAAGGTTCAATATCTGGAAGTCACGGGGTGGCAGAGACAGCTCTGTCATAACTGTTGCTTCTTTCTTGGCATTTATTTTAGGCTGCCATTACCTTGATGTCTTTTCCTCTGCCAAAACCACACACACACACACGCACGCACGCACGCACACACACACACACACACACACACACACACACACACACACACACACACACACACACACACACACACACACACACCTGATCACTTTGTTTACTGCACTACTTTTCTTTTTCTTCTCATTCTTGTTTATCACCCTTTCACTGCACTCTCCCACCCTTGCTTCCTTCCTCTCTTTCTTTTCCTCACCTTCTAACCAGTAGTGTTTCCTGTAAGGGAGGTTGGGGACAGGGTCACTTTTACGTTCCTAAAAAAATAAATAAATAAAATGACTTTGTTGGTGCATCCAGTGGTGTGCAGAGGCCAGCTTGGAGTTACTTACAAGTTCATTTCTATACATCTGCTGCTTACACAGGTGTAACACAAAGTATAGCTTGTGAATAAAAGGTCCTGCACACCCACGCATGTGTTTTAGGTTTCACTCTGTTTTCATTAAACGTAACTTTGGTTTCCATCATACAACAGCTTCATTTCCATTTTTACAGAACAAATGCAGATGGCTTCGCCAGCTGTGAAACAGTTCACACTTCACAAATACACTTAACAATGATCCTGAGCATCTTTTAATGGTTTAAGCCTGTAGCTTCCTGATGGTACAATCACAGCTGCAACTATTGTGTGTGGAAAATGTGTATTTCTCATTAATTTTGACCCCTTCTGAACTTAAGCAGAGTCGTCACAGGAGTTTGCAAGTGTCACCAAAATCCAGACTACAGAAAAGACTAATTGTGTCTCACCCTGACAAGTGAGTGACCCAGCAGTGAGCTAGGATGGAGTGATTGAGACTCATCACTACGTGCCCACACAGTCCCCAAAGAGAGGTCTGACTGATCAAAAACAAATGAAAGCTTCTGCATACGTATAGAACTGATGTAATCTGAGTTTTAAGACTGTCATGGATGAACTACATCGGAGTGACATGTTAATAAGATTAAACAATTGATTCTAAGTAGTTCATCAGTAAAGCTAATTTATATGTACTATACATGTCTAGTTCACTTACATTCTATAGATAGTGTTTGATCCCTTTGTTTTCTGTTAAAATACTGATTGATTTTGTGAAATCTCAGGCTTCATTTGTACAGTGTTAAGTGAAAAGGATGTTTTTCCTGAAGTCTAAATTTATTACGAGGCAAAGCTCAGCAAGATTCAGTCTTGTCTTATCTCAAGATAATGAAATAATTAAGTCTGACCTCAAACTAATGGTCTAAGACAAAATCATGATGATTTGCAGTCGTTCTGACCTTCTTACTATATGGCAAATCTGCTTTGCAAATACTGTACATGTTTATTGTACATCTGGGGTTTCAAAAAGGATTGATGTGGGTAAATGATTCTTAAAATGTCCATATTATCCTGGCATGTATACTTGGTATAATAATCAACAGACTGATTGAAACAGATAAATATATCTAAATGCAGTACATTTCTAAACTGTTCATGATCAATGATACACTAGCATTTCGGAGGCATTAAATTTTTCTATGAATTTTTTTTTTACCCATTTGTTTATTAAAGGAAGGACAACTAATCGTCCTGAACCTTAAACTCAGTCTGGTAATTAGGGCACGTTTACTATCATCATATCACTATGATTATTGACGTAAAACTCTCAAGAGGGAAAATTGTATTTACTCTAATATCTCTATTGGTTGTAGTGCTATGGCAACATTTTTACAGACCATGATTTGAACATAGAAAAATAGACCACTGATTCTACAAATATGGCTAATAGTGAGGTCAGGCAGGAAATATCTATCTGAAAGAGAGAATTACCTGTGCAAGTTTGGCTCAATGAAGCCCATTCTGATGGAATGTCTATAGAATCCATTAAAATGAAATCATTCTGTCAAATGAACCTACTCCAACCTCTATAAATGTAGTGTTAAAAAAGCCTTCATCCTGTCATATAGGTCGTACCTCTCAGAATGGACAACCACCACTGCTGCTCATGCTTTTGCTGGGAAGAATCATAATGTGTTGTATTTATTGTACTTTATCTGAAATAATCTGGAGCTCTATGGAGGTGTGATGTACCAAAGGAATTACGTGAATGTTTAAGCTTTACAGTGAGGGCATTTAGTGGGTTTGTGATGCTGTTTGGATTTTTACCAGCATGGTTTGAATCCACTTGCTGCCTTTGATGAATGAGCATCTTTTATGTCAACAACATCCTGATCAATATATCATGAGAGGGTCACTGAGTGGTTTGTGGAGTAGAAAAATGATATAAATCACATGGCCTTCAACGTCAACAGATCTCAGTCCAGTTGAACACGTGAGGAGATTTGGACAGATGTTAGACAGCTCTCTCTACCATCGTGACAATCCTTTTATTAGAGTTCCAGACAGACTCGTAGAGTCAAAACAAGAAGATGTCTAAAATGTAGACATTGTCAGGGGCTGGGTGTGTGACCCAGCGTTTTGAGTTTAGCTTATATTCTTGATCTTCTTATGTTAGATTACAAAATGTTAAGTTCATGTGTTAGTATTTAGTTAGGGTTTAGAGTGTTATTCTAGTTTATTGTTGAAAGTTATGCCCATGCCATCTTCCTTATCTGTTGCCATTTGCCTTTCCTTGTCTCCCCCAGTCTGTCATGTGTTTTATGTCTGTTCCATGTTCCATTGTCAAGCTTGTGTTATCATGTCTATGTCTCGCCATGTTTCCAGTTTTATTTTGAAAGTCTTGTGTTTCCATGTTCATTGTGTTTAGTTTTGCTTCCCCTGTGGCGTCAGGTTCATTTGTGTGAGCTGTGTTTCCCCAGGTGTTTCTGCTTCCCTCATTTCCCTTCTGTGTATTGAAGTCCTCTGTCTTCCTCTGTTCGGTGTTGGGTCATCTGTTTTCCTCCCTTCATGTCATGGCAGGTTTCAGATTATCTCATAATTCTGTTCATGCTTTCTTGCCAGTTTATTGCATTCACCTGCTCAGATTCATGTTCATATTTTTCTTGTCATAGATGCCATAGTCATTCCTACTTTTTCTCAGTATTGGTTTTAGTTTTAGTTTTTGCACCTGTTCATCGTGCCCTGTTTTGTGTTCATGTTTTTTCAGCCTAATAAATGGTTCGCTTTTTGTTAAGATTCAGCTCCGTCTCTCCCTTGTCTGCTTTTGGGTTCATATTGCAAACTCATTAGCCATCCTGGCCGTGACAGACATTAGCAATGTAGACATCAACAACAGGAACAACCGTCAGGCAACCCAAAAAACTTAAGCAAAAATGTTTTATATAGTAACTTGAACTCAAGGAAAACAAGAGCAAAAATTTGAGAGTATCTGGATTTATCTTCTACTTCCTGATAAGAAGCTTTTGGGGGGATTGCACATTTAGCACATTTAATTGAATAAGCATTTCTGGTGTGAATACTTACTAAGGACCAGGATCTGAGTTGTACCTCAGCTTAAAGTCTATATGATTCCACTTTGGTCAGTTAAACAATTTATCCTTATGTTCTGTATAAAAATCTCACTCTTGCAGTGGTGAGTCATTCATTTCTGTGGGTGGACATGAGACAGCTGGTGAGTGTATACCAGGTCAGTGGTAGAAACCAGCAGGGGTGGGCTTAGCCTACCTATATGTAACTCTTGTCAATCTGATAAAAAAAAATATATAAAACAAAAACAAAATCTAAAAACAACATAGTCAATACCAGTACTTTTCCTGATCTCTGACTGGGTGTGCAGTCTGCAAGCCTACTCTTAAGTAATCTAACCAATACGTTCAAAAGCAAAAAGCCAATAAACAAGTCTTCCTCCTCAAGAAACACTGGCTTCTGAAACAAGAAGGGACCCAAGCAAGGTGACAGACAGACAACCAGTGGGCAGCCAATGAGCTGAGCAGTATCTTCCTCAGGTTAATTTCACAGCCCTCCGCTACTTCCTCCGCCCCCGACGAACACTTTGGCCGTGTCTCAATATGCATACTTGTGTGTACTTGCGGTCTCGTGGACTTGTGATACATCATCAGTCGGAGACCAAGTACTGTTCCAATTCAAAGTACGCATCAAGCTGAGAACACGAAAAATTCATGGATGTGTTGATTTGAAATGACCCAGTTTAAAAACTGGACTTGCAATTAACAAAAGAAACATGTAGCGCACAGAACTGAAAATTTCTAGTCAATATTATGTGTCCCTAAACAGGATTTATGTAAAACAAAAAGAAATCAGATTGTGAAGATAATATTGGTAAAATTTCTCATTGCAACATAGTGAAGCAGGTCCCTGCCCAAGCAGTCTTTATTGTTTTCTTTTAGTATCCTCCCGCCTAGTCCCAAGACCAGCTAGGTGTAGTCACTCCAAGGTATCCTTAATCTGAGGAGAGCAACCACAAGTACAAAGCTTTCTTTGTACTTGTGGTTGTGTGCAGTAGTTCAAATAACATAGCCGTCACTACTACAGAACTATATGACTCTTGGTTTGCTTCTGGTTTGTCACAGGCATTTGTTTTTTGACCATCTTACCATTCTCACTCTGGTCTCCTTAATGGGTCTTTGGATGTGAAATAAGTACAGTGTTGCAGATGTCTCAAAAGCTTCAGTCCTGCATCAAATCAAAATGGAGGAACATATAAGATGCTGGATCAAAATGTCATTTAGCTTAACGAGCTGAATTTCTCTATCAGTATCAACACACTGACTACAATAATCCAGCAAGTGAAGGCAAACAGCAGTAGTTGAAATGGAAGCTATTGTCCTGTACTTCGCCCACTTAGGAGCAGTGCAGAAGTTTCCAAACTGTCCTGCCATAAATAGAAGTTAGTGGTTAGGACATACTGTTTTTGTACATGACTAATACGTTCTGAGACAGGTCCAGGAGGTCTGTGCAGAGTCAACCTTTGACAGCTGATGTCTTACACGATTTGCAAACAGATCACTGCACATCTTGATCTATGTAAAAGATTGAAAAAAAAATCCCTTAAAGACTTTTTGCATACACTCCATTTTCACTTTTTTACTGTATTTTCATTTCCATTTACAGATGAGTGGGTGTGAGGGACCAAGCAGCAAAGGCATAGAGGACACAGGACAAAAAATTTCTTCCAAAATGGGTTTTCTTTATTTAATAAAAAAAGTTCACAAAGACAGGATTCAAAAATATAATTAGCAGGCCAATAACAGAGGTCAACTAAATATAACTCTAATCAAAACGTAACTTAAACAAACAAAGGGGACACAACTTAACTCAAACTGACCTAATGGAGAAGCCAAGCTGGTAGCTTTTATAGTGGTTTGGCCAAACCATTTACACACAATAGGGGTGAAAACAACAACAAACACCAATACTAACCAGCACAGAACAACGTAAGTAAACCTAAAACACCCCTGTTTCTGATGAGCAGGCAAGCCACCCTTTTGCCCAGACAGGAAGCAACCACCGCCCCAAACCAGGTAACTCAAAGAAAGAAAATATAACACAAAACATTTTTAGAAAAACCACACAATACTATTATGCGCGGTTCATAATATCAGTGTTAGGTTTAAGTAAAATGATTAATGAATTATATTAGTGAAGCAACTGCAAACCAAACTAATAAAGTGAACAAATGGACTTGTTTTACCTATGTGTGGTTGATGCCATCACAGTGGGAGAGAAAAAAACTAAATACATCTGCCACATAATGGAGCATTTTTGAAAACAACAGGTATGGGATATGCACAGCTAAAATAAGTGCAGTTTGAATACTCATCAGTACTAGAGAGCATTTGCAGGGACACTCGAAGTGAAGGGAAAACGGATTACTGTATTTCAGAGGAGAAATATCAGATATGTGTAAAATATCAATTATGCATTTCACCCCAGAGAGGATCAGCATTCAGCACATTTCTTTCTTAACTGTGAAAAAAACAGACATCCCACCTGTTGGTGAAGCATGGAAGAAATAAGGTGATTTATTATTTGTATGAGACAGCAAATCCACGTGGCACTTCAGATATTCAAAATATCCAGTAGGTACATGTGAATTTAGATTAGACTAGAGAAACAGCACAGACATAAACATACCAAAGCAAGGTGTTAATTATACATTAGACCTTTGAATATTATTTATAATTACAGATTTCAGTCAAAATTATACTTAACTTTCCACAAATGTTCATGAAACACATAAATTAGTCCAGTTCAAAGATCTGAATAATATAAAACAGCACCGGAAGCAAAGCAGAAGTCACTCTGCAGAAACAAGATGCATCAGCCAGATCAACACTAGGTATCTATACAGTAACAAAATGAAATGACACATCTTTGTATTTCCAAAAGCTAGAAAAGACAAGAATAAAACAAGTCATGCTAAAGCTAAACAATAATAAAACTGACTGTAAGCACAATCACTATTCACTTATTATTGTAATGAACTCCTTTTTCTGTTACTTTGTTATTACTGGTTGATCGGTCTCTCTGGGTGTAACCTATAAAGGATTTAGATCCAGCAAGATGTGAGCTACTTCCTCTTGGGAAGAATAGCATGTGAGTAATAGCACACAGCCTCAGGCTCTGTAAAGTGCATGCCAACAGAGACCTGAACAGGTGCAAGTTTTAGTATAACGGATTTCCAAATGCTGTACATGTGGTACAGCATGCTGTTTGCTGTTCCACAAACAAAAGCTGGGTCATCACTACAGTGTCTCTTTAGCTTCTAGCTTATTTCAGTGATTTCAGTATTACTGAAACAGAACTACTCTTTTTTTTTAAATTATTAATCTTGGCCTAAGCCAGCAGAGGAAATCACAGTTGCTCATCAGCATCTGCTGCTCATCTGCTGCAGAGAGCATTCCCCTATCTAGATAGGTAGCTACAGGGTGAGGATCACCTTCTTTGATTTCTCAAGTGCATTTAATATGATTGAGAGACTGCTACTGAGAGAGAAACTACAGGAAATGTCATTATACACGTCCACCATCTCATGGATTACTGACAGGCGGCAGTATGTGCGATTGGGCAGTGCAGTATCTGATTTGGTGCTGTGCAGTACAGGAGCTCCACAGGGGGACTGTCCTTTCTGTCCTGTTCACCTTGTACCATGGCCCAATTCTGGGTCATAGCACCTACAAAAACTTTGCAGTGGTTGGACCTGTTATTGATGGGCAGGAGGAGGAGTACTAGTGGATGATTTTGTGGAGTGGTTTGGAGTGGTCTCCTCTTGAATGTGGGTAAAAATCACAGAGATGGCAA
Organism: Pelvicachromis taeniatus; assembly: GCA_015108175.1. Lineage (NCBI taxonomy): Eukaryota > Metazoa > Chordata > Actinopteri > Cichliformes > Cichlidae > Pelvicachromis > Pelvicachromis taeniatus. The sequence continues at coordinate 16,151 of VURO01046378.1, read as the reverse complement.
CAACTGACTTTTGAAAGAAGAGGACAGCTGTTTTGTATGTCCAGGAGCAGGGTGTTGATATGAAGGAGGCTGAACTGGTTGAACTTGAAGACCAACACAGAGCCTGCATGCAGAAAGTGGAAAAGTAGGATCTACTGCTTAAAGAAGCTGAGATCCTTCAGTGTGCGCAGCAAAATGATGATGATTTTCTATCAGTCCGTTGTGGCAAGTGCATTGTAATTTGTGGTGGTCTGCTGGGGGAGCAGCATTGGAGCAGCCTGATTAGGAAGACTGGCTCCATGACTCTGGTTTCAAACTGGACATTTTTGAAGTTGTGGAGAGGATAAATTGTTATTCATCAAAATCCTGACCACCTTCTGCATCATTTAGTAGACAGGCAGCAGAAAACCTTCTCTAACAGGTTGATTCAGTTCCACTGCCACGAGGACAGATACAGGAAATGTATCATACCACATCACGCTCCATTATATAATATATCTGTCTTGCAAAGAGGTATCTGCCAGATAATATTATAATTATCATTTTGTATGATAAATATTATCCATTCACATCCACTTATCCTTTTCCGGGTTGCTGGAGCCTATCCCAGCTGTCTTGGGTATACCCTGGACAGGTCACCAGTCTAACACACATAGACGACCAGTTGCACTCACACCTATGGGCAATTTAGAGCTTCCAATTAACCTATCCCCACAAACTGCATGTCTTTTGGGAGGAAAAAGACATGCTTCTTCCTTTTGGGAGGAAGCCGGAGTACCCACGCAAACTCCACACAGAATGACCACAGCCTGATGGTGGAATTGAACCCAGGCCCTTCGTGCTGTGAGGCAATTGTGCTAACCACCGTGCCACGTAGATATTATTTGTCATCATTTCAACTGCTGTAATAAAGATTTTCCCAAATATGGTATAAATAAAGTATTTCTCATCACATTATCTTCTCATCTACTACACAAAATTAGCCCTGATGACTCAAGTTGCACACACGTGATCTCACTGCTTGTGCAAAACACACACACACACACACACACACACACACACACACACACACACACACACACACACACACACACACACACACACACACACGCACGCACTTTGACCTTCATTTTATTGAGTTAATTCCTGCCATTCAGAATCTCTTACCACAACATTATCAAGCAAATTCCTTTTCAGCTCTTCAGGCGCAGATTTAGCAGCAAGTGCCAAAACTACAGTACCTCAACTGCTCCCTTGAGTCTGGCTTCAAAAGCAAGTTAATTTCTGTTGATCCCCAATGTTAAAATTCCAAACTGTACAGAATTTCATAGCTTATTTTCCCTGCAAACTGCACAGGGGTGATAATTTGTATTTATCTAAGGCTTAAGAGTTTGCATGATAGGGGCATTGCAATAAGATGCCAATACCGGCAGGAGTAGTTGTGTTGTTGGCGCCTTTTGGAACAACTGCAATTTTCAAATTTGTTACAAATAATATGACTTGAGGCGTGGCGTATGTGCTAACAGACGTTCAGGAAGTTTATGCTACAGTTTTGATGAGTGAAATATTCAAGCAAGCATTTGTGTCTGTGTAATACACTCAATCAGTCCAGCATTGTAAACAAACTTGCTAATGTGGTCACACCTGATTGCAAAAAGTTAAGATGGCAATGGAAATTGTGTGTGTGTTAGTCCCAAACGGCCTACATTTGCAAACTGTTTATCAGAATCTACACTCGAAATTCTTTGTAGTCCTCTTTGTGTTCGTCTCAGTTTAGGTTTATAGATCGGTTTTAGTTTTCTGTTGGTTTTCTTACTCTGTTTCATTCCGTCTTTCAACTCCTCTAATCCCCTGTAAGCTTTCGTATTTGTTCTTGTCTCATAATTTCCTTCAATTTTTTTTCTATCCTCACTTCTTCCTGTATCAGTCTTCTTCTCTGATGCTACGCTTCCCTCTTGTCCAGGCCTGCTCCCTGGAGCACAGGCAGTACAGTGTAGAAAGGTTGAGGCTGTGAGCAAAACTCTTTCCTCTCCACTTCACACGGGGCTTATGGATGAGACAAACACAACTACAGACGGAGCAGGCTCCTCAGAGAGCTTCCCAGTGGGTATGCGGAACAGATGATTTCTCAGTAGTCATAACAGGAACCTGCTAAAAGCAGCAGTACTACTTTGTTAAATACAGTTAAAGTAGAATGTTGCCTGTTCATGTGTTTTAAAGCTGCATGGATTATTGTTTAGATAATCTCCCCTTTATTCCCATGCTTCGAGATGCTATTTGTTGCTCAAGCAGGACAGAAAAATGTAGAAAGATATAAATAAATTAGAAAGATGAGAAGAAAGAAGAAGAGAGAAACTACAGCTGAGACAGGACCTATGAGAAGGTGTGTTTGATCTGTGGTTCTTCCACAAACTTCCTATTCACAACCAGCAAGAACAATGACAATGTCATGGATGTTGAAACACACGGCACCTTAATGCCCCTGATGATTATGGTTCAGATACAAAAAACCCAACATTTGAGAGTAAGGCAGCCGTACGTGCACAAGGAGAAAAATGAAAGTGATAGCAGGGAAGGAGTGTTTCGAACTACCTCTCTCACGTTTGATCTATAATTCATCTTTTATCATTGTGCACTCCTTAAGATCTGTCCAACTTCTCTCTCTTTTTTTTTTAAAGTGCCTCACTCGTCTCTGTCCTTTCTGACCTTCTCTATGTTTTTGTGTCTATATCTGTTTGCCAGTGTGTGATGTTTAGACCGTTGTCATCTGTGGCTTCTCATGCATGACATCATATCCATTTCTTGGATGCCTCAAAGGGAAGAAGAAGTGATGAAGTGGAGCGTGACAGAGGGGCCCAAAGGTCTAGGGCTAAATGGAGCAGAGCACCTACGGCCTCCAACTGACCACTACATCACTACTACTAACATGCTTTCTTTTCAATGCCCCAAATGACCAGACTGAAGGACAGGGGACACGGCTCCATGGTGTAACATGGGCCTGTAAGGTAATGGAGTGATCAGGGATTTTCTAGTAGTATGATAAGGCTGGATTCCAAACAAGGTGTGGGTTCAATTTAGAGATGAAATTGAAGCACATAGATGGAAACCGTGTGGAAAGAAGAGCAATTTCACTCTTACATACTAAAAGGTCAAATTTGACCCATTTTGACATTTGGCAGCAGCAAAAATATTCTAAATGTGATTCCTTTAGCTTGAGTTTGATCATTTTTAATACTAAAGTGAACCACAGTACTTATACTAGGAGGTGCAGGGGCTATATATCTTTAAGGTGTTATGGGTCAAATTTGATTGTCAGATGAGTTTTAGTATCGGAAATACAAAATTAATAATTATTCCTCCTTTTCCTTATGGGTCCTTAAGTGACCCCTAATTCAAAATTTGGTATAGACAGTATGTAAGGGTAAAATAGCAACAGATGAGTGGAAAGACCTGGGCCATGGAGAAGATAAAATCGTACGGATTAACTCCATGATTCACTTAAGTGTCAGAGATTGAAACCGAGGCAATAATGGCATGGTGTACACGAAAAATGTTCTCTATAATATTTACACATATGTATGTGTCAGCAAAAGTGGCTTATAGCACGTAAAGGTCTATTAAAGGTTCCTGCCAGCTCTCAACCCTCTTAAACGTTAGGGGAAAAATTGCAAATTGCACAAACAACATTGAAGTGTGTTATTGAGAAACACCCACATGTAGAGAAATAAGCATTCCCTACATACCATCAGAATACATACCATCAGCTACTCTTTCTAGTCCTCTGTTGCCTCAGAGGCTCCATCTGCCTCATGTCTAAAATGTTCAGAAACGAGCAGCCTGCGAGAAATGTTCTGATATAAGGTCACAGAAATAGTCACAGGATCAAAATAAAACATTCAGTGTGTACCTACAGCAACCAAAGCAAAGACACTGTAACAAAAGATATGATTTATTTTAGATACAAGACACGTTTATTATCCAAAAACAGCTCATCTAGACTATATGTACCAATCATTGCAATTAATGTGGTTGCACTGAGTAAACACTTGCATAGATAATTTAACAAAAGAGCTCAGATGACTAGGTAATTAACTTATATAGATAATGACCTGACATATTTTTTCAGAAGAAGGACCTTGAGAGAAATTAATCAGTAGGAGTCAAAGTTTTCTAAAGCTCTGGATCAACACACCAAAATCAGCTGCCTGGTAAAGAGTGTGGTACTTAAATTACAGCTCAAGATATCTGATTATGGCTAATGAAAAAGTCTGTGCGGTGTATAAATACAATAAAACTCCAATTAGAAAGGATTTATTTCACTCAGGAAGGTTGAGTAATTTCAATCTTGTCTGTGATGATGACTCATTTTATTCCCATACAAGTTCAAATTGTGTGTGATTTCCCCTTTCCTGGTATTAATGACGTTAAATGAAATCCATCTCTTTTATATCAGTTTGTTGGCTGTCTCATGATTTAAACAAAACATCGGCCACTGGTCTGTCACTACTGGTGACAAGAATGACAATTACTGCAATGCCTCTCCACTAAAACCCATTTGCCAATGGGTCATCCACAGATGGGGTAGGCTGACATTTTATTATTCAGCTTAAATAAGCGGAGCATGTGTGACGCAAGATCAGGGTTAAAGTGAGATTTCGCAGGTGGGGAGACTAACATCATGTGTCATTGCTGCCTGGGAAAATCACTACTAGAAATAAGTCACATAATAGTTTTATTTTGAGCTCTGGTAGATTTTTCCTCATGTACAAACTGCAATCAGCTATATATTCAATCCTTCTTATAGATTTAGCCAGCTAAATTCAGTAAGATAGAAGATGATGTTACATGAACTATATGGATGATTTCCAATCGCTAGACACAATGAAACTAGAATAAAATGTAGAATTCACTAATCGCCACCCATTGTACTGGTATGCTGAAATGTAGTAGGATAGAAAAATGACAAAAAGCTGTCATCACTGGCATAGTTTTAACACTTTTTAAAAGGTTCCCACCCTTGTCAGCAATTGTTTAGCTAGCTGTAGCAGCATGATAGTTTGAAATTAGCATAGATTAAACGATTCACAAATTTACCTAACACGCAGCTCTTTAAAAAAAATACAAATCGTACAATTCCAATTCCATATAATTCAGCAGTATCAGTACTAATCAAAATATATATGTGATCAAAAAAGTTGTTTCTCAGTCAGAAATGCTTGTGTAAAACAAAAAAAAAAACTTTTTTTAATTTCACATGGAAAGTCAGGGAGGAGGCTGTCATACATGGAGCTAATTACATGATTCTTTCCTTTGCCACATCCAGGCGTGATGTAGGAAAAAATTTAATGTGTTCTGCAGCATCTCCGACATCAGGATCTAACTTCTGATTGACGCAGTGGATGGCGGTCAGGTCATGTCTGTTCTCCTTACGTAGGAATGTGGCCCCTGTCTATCAGCCCATAACAGCAGCTGCACCATCGCTTGCAAAGTCAACAAACCAGGAGCGTAATTTCTTCAAAGATAAACTTTGCAACTGCAGGATGTTGCCCACAGCTGCCCTGGTGCATAGATGCAATTTTACAAGTTGAAAGAAAGAGCTGGAGACCTCAGCATTGTGGGAAATTCTGATGTCAGTGATCAGTCAAGTGTTTGGCACACAGTACGGATGTTTCTAGGATTCTTTGTGAAACTCTTCCGATGCTCTGAATCCGCTTCATTTCAGTTTTATTGAGTTAATGATGGTTTATACTCTGAAACAGCGGTGCTTAGCGACTTAATGAAAAGTTAAAATGGAACGGGATCCAGATCATCCCCCAAAGCAGTAATCTCTGTTGTCACGCATCATGAGTGCTGAAATTAAAAGTCAGTTTCTGATTTTATTGTTGTTTGTGCCGTAGACTATTTCATGTTGCCGCACTAAAAAGTTGGGAATACATTTTATATCGCCACCGGGGATAAAAAATAATTAAGCGGGAGGAACATGTAGACCACGGGAAGGGGGGAAGCCCCCCTCAAGCCCTCCTGGCAAATCACATCCTGGTAACATCCATCTCTTTGTTGCAACCATTCCAGGTCTCCATATAGATCCAATATCTCATTTAAAAAACTCTAAAATGAAAGAGGAGATGATGTGCAAGATTTAAATTTCACCTGTTGATCAGTGCTTACCTTAGAAAAAATACTGTGCATCTTTCTCTTATGTCTCTTTCTTAAATCTTTCGCCATCTATCAGAACTACAAGTTAACGTTTTTTCCCTCTCCCTGGGGAATGCAGCAGACGCACTGTAGAGAAACACTTTGTGTGTTTGCTGATATTTGTTTGTTCAGAAATTATGTCATAATTTAAAACATGCCCAAACAACACATCCTTTTATGCTCGCTCCTCTTCAATAGCTTGATATGTGCTTAAGTACCACAACCTCAACTTTACATCAGCACAACATACGTTTCACAGGGAAGAGCAAGGAAAAGGGAAACGTTGAAGATGTAAGTGGACTGTGGAAAGTTATTATTTTCTTATTACTGAGCAAGTATTTCTATATTACTGGAAGCAACTCCAGGATGTGGCACATGAAAAATTAACTCATTCAACAGTAATATGCACTTACCTGTCCATCACAATGAATCACATTTAATTACTCATTAATTGAAGATACCTGAACATGGTTCCCAATTATTTTGATCCACTTTAACCCACTTAACAAGGATACAATACATCAGATTTGATCAAACAGTATCCATAACTTACCCTAATGGTGACAATGATCAAATCTAATTTGAAAGTCTATCCTCGGCCACATGATTTTAGGTCAGTATTTGTATGGTTTGCTAAACATGATTAAATGTCTCCCTTCAGAAAGGCAAAGTAGCTAAAATAGTTGTTATGCTTCATTATTTTCCTTTAATTAGCATCCAAAAAGAAACAGTGCTTGCACATCAATCACAAAACGTACCAGCTGCCAAGAGCTGTTCCTAATATGTTTTATTTGATATGAAGCCTCAGCTTTCACTTACAGATTTCGTCCATCACATGCCAACATTTTAAAGTGTTTACCTCTGACATTAACATGCATGTGGACAGCTCTAAATATGGGTGTGAAAACACTTCTGAGGATGCATTGAGAACAAATTATTCATACAACATTCAGCAGTGGTCTGGTAACGTTAGCAGTGGGTAAGTAAATGTATCTTGGGCCAAAGCAAAGACGAGACTCTTGCTTGCTGTAAGTACGTACTCATCATCGCACAGATGACATACCATTAAAGTGCAATTCCAGTGACAAAGACAAAAGGCAAAATGGATTTGTGTGACTGGAGTAGGCATAGAGCATGCTGTGTGATTTCCATCTAGGCCAAAGAGCTTTGAATTTTTTATACCTCTTTTAATTCGTGGCAGAACAGGCATGAAATGTGTATTTTTCCCACCAGCGCGTTGAAAATAACATGTTTGCCGTTTGCTTACAAAACGCAGTGGACATGAGGTATGAAGGTATGAAGTCAGATGGTCATTTGAAACACATGCTGAGATGCATACTAATGTCATGTGTGAGCTCACATAATTGCAAAGCTCTTGTGACTGGATTACCCAAGACAAGTCTCAATGCCGGTAAGATCACAACCTTAGACTGCTGATTTTCCAGGGATGCTCTGGAGGTTTTTCATTTACAGAGACTTTATAGAGTCAGATTAATCAGCATCATCTCAAAAGAAGAAACGCTTAATATTAACTATAAGAAAAACACATGTGCATACGTAAACAGCAGGGTGAGGTAAATTACAGTTTCCAACTTACACGAACACCAGTAAGAAACAGAATACACCATCAACATATCTGATATTCTATAGCCATTGGCACAAGTGCTGCCATGGCAACACTGTATGAACGCTCAAACTGCTAAAGTACATTGGCTTTTTGATCACAGAGGAGCACAAGAACTAGCAATATGCCAAGCATGTAAGAGTAGAGGCAAAGACTCAGATATAGCAGCCAGACAGAAAGTTCAAGCTCAAAGCCTTTTATTAGAAGAAGGTGAGTAATAGAAATGACGAAAATGAAATAGAGACCACAGGACAGACTTATTTATGTATAGAAAAAAAGGGGAATTGATAATAAGCACTGGGCAATGAGTGGGTGGATAGAGATTTACAGGTTATGATGTAACAATCAATAAACTGAATGAATGAATTATGGCGCTACCAGTGAATCAGCAGTAACCTGCATACTGTGCTAGGCTGGCTGGACGGGTGGATGGATGGCTGGATGGAGTAAGGGAGACAAATTTTGTCTCCATAAATCTAGGATGAAAATCTAGGAATATAGGAAGTGTTATTAATTCATAAAATTACACTGCACTGTTTGTAGATGAAATTAATTCAATGGGTATACAGGAAAAATGTTTTACTGGAAATGTTTGACTAGAACACCCCATGAGGATACACTTGTGATATTTTAAAAGTCTTTTCCCCGATAGTCTACACTATTGGTATGGTTAATGGATCGCAACTTGCAATATTGAGATCTATGTGCAGCCCTGTAGGTAAAACCATAATTCTGGAAACAGCAGATGGCAGATCTAAGTTTGACTTTTTATGAAAAATAAAACTAGCTTTTTAACGACATCTGCTTTTCTAATGTACCACTTTACATTATGTGTTGATTTAATAAGGTCTGTTGGCTGAAAATGTTGCACTTACAAATAGAGTTCTGGAAAATTGGATGCCTTTAGCGAGCAGCGGCACACTCTGGTGTCTGTTAATGTGATATGTGAGATAAGAGGCACAAACAAATTTTATCCCCAGTGACTCTCTCCGATCACTCTGTCATAGTTTAGTCAGGGACAGGATTATGTGAAGGAACGAAACGCAGCCTGCAAATAGTTAACAGTTATAGATAGAGCGGAAAAGGCTTGAAATAATCCATGCAACAACAAGGATTCTGCTGGGAACACTAATCTCCAGGAATAATAAGCACATTAGCTGCGGTAAGCAGAAATCAGACATCGCTGCAAAAAGATAACGAATCTTAACAAAATCAACTATATTAGAAAACCATAACACGATAAAGGAAGACGAGGTTAGGCTGATGCAGGTGCAGATATGAGACAAGTGAATGAGAAGAGACCCAAAAATCTAACCTAAAATTACTCTAAATTCAATTACAGGTACACGGAAGCATCCCTTAACAGTCATACAGCTTATTATGCCCAGTGCTGCTTGGGCAATTACTACTTTATAAATTGTCAAACCACATTTCCTTCCTGCTATGTGAACATTACTGGAACAGCAAGGAAGTAAGCAACAGACTTCCACAGTATACACATTAATGTGTAAACATAAAAGGAGAAGCATGGCTGGTGGAGCTAAAACGATAACGCTTTCACATAAGGCTCAGTTCCTGCATCGGTTCCTATGCATAAAATAGGAAAAGAAAGCAAAAGAGCACTGCAAAATAACAGTGAATAGTCATGTTTTACAGAATAAGGGAACTTGACATTGCTATACAAGAATATATATGTGTTACTTCTGAGAGCAATAACATACTGGTGAGATGTTATGAAGCCTCTCCAATGAGGCCTTCACTTTTATGTGTAACTGTTATTTTAAATAATTTATTTTTCAATACCACAGCAGTTAAATATCTAATGGCATAGTGGAGGGGCAAAATGCCTCTACTGTAAGTCACTGTATGAGTTTTAACCCTCTCTAAGGTTGCCTGAGGGACACTGAGAACACAAAGCAGTTATTTTCATCAAATATTGAATTTGACATTGCTGTGAACAGCACTTTGCCCATTTGTCTCCATTAATGGTAATCTTGACAGGCTCAGTAACAACAAAGTTTTAGCAGTTTTGGGTTTACAGAAAAAAAGAGGAAAAATAATGCCCCATTTCTCAATTTAATCTCTAGAGGAGCTGGCTTTGTTACTGAGATAAAAGGAAACTAGAGGGATACCAGTTTCACATCTCTATGGCAAATATAAAGGTACTGATTGCAGTGGTTAGCCCATAAAACTCACTTATTAATTTGTTATATACGAGTCTGATTCCTCTTCTAGTGAGCAAGAACCGTCATTTATGAGCAGAATTGTCCTTCTGGCTCATATGGAAGAATAACAGGAAGTTTAACATTTACAATTTCTAGATACTTCAATAATGTCTGCCATACACTTCAGCAATTTAAGTTATTCTACAGAAAATTAAAGCAGATGGAAAGCATATATGAATAAATTTGTTAAAACTTGTAACAATTAACTTGTCAAAACCACGAAAGTGCAGATGAGCATCTCTGATTGCATAACACAACTAACCTTGAAGCATATGGGCTACAGCAGCAGAAGATTGCACTGGGTGCTGCTCCTGTCAGCTAAGAACATGAAACCAAGGCTACAATTCATCACTTTCGACAACAGAAGATTGGAAAAACATTGTCTGGTCTGATGAGTCTCAATTTCCGCTGTGACATTTGGAAGAAAGGGTCAGATTTTGATGTAAACAGCACAAAAGCATGGCTCCATCCTGCTTTGTATCAGTGATTCAGGTTGGTGGTGGTATAATGGCATGGGGGATATTTTGGCACACATTGGGCCCCTTTGTACCACTCAATATGTTTTTAATGCCATAACCTACCTGAGTATTGTTGCTGACTGTGCTCATCCTTTTATAACCACATTAGAACATTTTTGAATATCTGTCATCTATTAAACAAATCATTTAGGTATCCCCTATAAAACATTAATAAACCTCCTTGGTCATCTTTATGAGTGCTCAATCATCCAGGTAAGTAAATCCCAAAAAGTTGATTCTTTTCATCTGGACATAGCATTTTCATCACTCATCCAAGTGACTTCTTCAGTCTCAGCTGACAGCAGGTTTCCCCAACCTTATAAACAGTACATTTGCATAATGACTGAAACTAACACTATTGAAGGAACAATGGGCTGGGATTTCAATTCCTTGATCATTAATATGCAAATTCTCACGATTATTGATCAACAACTACTGATCATGGCCCACTTTGTTATCCTACCCTGGAACACTAACAAGTCTTTGGTTCAGGGATGTGGATGACACCTGGGTGAAAAGCAAATCTCAGGACGTGCCACAATTCATGGATCACATTAACACGGTAGAAAAACACATCAAATTTACCAGGAGGATATGAAAAGTGTCAGGTTAGCCTTCTTAGACTATGAGATTTCCATCAGTAATGGGGGACATCTAAAAGCTGGTATTTACCATAAACCTACGCATACAGATCAGTATTTAAGGTTTGACTCTCATCATTCACTGGAGCATAAACTGGGTGTAACACAGAGCGAACACCATCTCCACAGACACAGCGGCCAGGGAAACAGAAGAACATCACATCAAGAAGGCCCTGAGTAAATGTGGTTATCCCAGCTGGACATTTGTCAAAGCTGGGAAGGCTGGGAAGCGCCAGCCGATCCAGGAGAGAAGGACAACCACTGCCTAAGCGAAAACCCATAGTGATCCCGTATGTGTCAGGAGTATTGGAACAGTTGAGACACATTTTTCCTAAACACTGTGTCTCTATGGCTTTTAAACCCCAAAGCACGCTGTGCCAAAAATTGGTCCACCCCAAGGATCGGGTCCCCCGACACAAAGAGTAATATAGTGTTCGCTGTTAAGTGCCAGGAGGATCACCAGGATTTATACATCGGGGAAACCAAACAACCTCTGGCGAAGCAGATGGCACAACACAGAAGAGCTACCTCGTCAGGCCAGGACTCCGCAGTCTATTTACACCTACAGGCCAGTGGACACTCTTTCAATGATGAGGATGTCCACATCCTGGACAGGAAGGAACGCTGGTTTGACAGGGGAGACAAGGAGGCTATTTACATGAAAAGGAAAAGACCATCTCTGAATCGAGGAGGGGGCCTAAGGGTACATCGTTCGCCATCTTACAGTGCTGTGATTGCAGCCAATTCCCCAACTCTCTGTGAATGGTACTCGCGGCCATTGATCAGTGGCCTTTGATCAGTGGGCCTTGATCAGTAGCTGTTGATCAATGGTCATGAGAATTTGCATATTAATGATCAAGGAACTGACCTCCAAGCCCATTGTTCCTTCAGTAGTGCTAGTTTCAGTCATTATGCAAATGTACTGTTTATAAGGTTGGGGAAACCTGCAGTCAGCTGAGACTGAAGAAGTCACTTGGATGAGTGATGAAACGTTTCTCCCACTGAAAACGCTGCATCCAGATGAACAGAATTAACTTTTTGGGAACCTCCTTGGTCATTTGTGTAACTTGAGGAAAATGTTGTTTTAGAGATTGTTGCACTGGTGTTACTATAAAATGAAGGAAAAAAATTATGCCAAGAATGTGAATAACATAAAATAAGACTCAATGGGGAAACAAATAAGCACATTTCACAAGCTGTCACAAGCTAATATTTGGTAAATATTAATAGCACTACGAGGCAGCCCTGTTATTGTACTTCACACTATTATTCACATCCACTACTCTGCATTCAAAACCAGGAAAAGCATTCGCTCTAATTTGAGCCAAATTTCATTGCTGGTGAGCAAACAAATATTTTGAAACATTTATTTTACTGCTTTAACTTGCCAACCACTACTCTAGCGAGTACGAGAGGTGAACAATATATTATTCTCCGTGTATATCGATTCATTTCACCAGCAGTGAGTCAGCAGTGAATCCAGGCAATGAGTCATAGTTAATAATAACGGAGATGGCAATGACTGTCTCGGGGCCCCAGATGGATGGCTTCTCTTAGAGCCTGAGGGACAGCATTGTATATACAGCCTGCAGCATGGTCACTAAAATCCATGTTATAACACTGGTTAGAACAACTGAAGTGCACACACTAACATGTGACTTTAGTTCAGGTACGCACATTTTTACCAGCCTCAGATTCATACCTAGTATGATTTTCAATCATTGTTGTGTCATTGTATTATTGTAAGGTCTTTACCTGATAACATAAAGCGCCTTGAGGAAATTGTTGTTGTGATTTAGTGCGATATAAATAATACTGAATTGAACTTCTGAGTCTCTGTATGCGTGTATGCCACAAAGGCAGTTTTGAGGACCTTGATCAGGCAGATTGCCACAGACTCAAAACCATGCAAGTTACAGCAGCAACAACTTTACAGGAAAATTAAGGTTCAGTACACAAGATTTTTTTAAAGCAGAAATCACAAATACTGAGTAAACAGTGCTGGAAGAAGGAATGCCACGTTTAGCTTTTTAAAAGTATTCATTACTTTTCTTATGACGTATGTTCATGTTCATGTGGGATATAAACATATACTACTTTCATAGATGGGTGCAGTGCGAGAACATATTGTTGCTGCAGTTGGTGTGATGTCGCCGTAAGATGGTCTTTAGATTTAAGAAGTTACTGCTCTCGTTTTCATTGGAGTAAGATGATGTGCAATGAAACAATGAACTTTAGACACGTTTGTTAAGCGTCTTTTCTTCCATTTTTTTTACTCTTTTGCTTTTGCGTATCAGTTTTTGAGTTTGAACTACATGTATTTCACAGTATTTATGGCCATACCACCCTGAACATGCCCGATTTCATCTGGTTTCAGACGCTAAGCGGGGTTGGGCCTGGGCAGTACTTTGATGGGAAATCCACCTGGGAATACCAGGTGCTGTTAACTTTGTTTCTTTGATTTTTTTTTTTTTTGAGAGGCAGATGAGGACAATGCTGGATAATACCTCCCATCCACTCCATGATGTGGTGGCTAGTCACAGGAGCACATTCAGTGAGAGACTGAGATTACCAAAAAGCACCACTGAACGACACAGGAAATCATTCCTGCCTGTTGCCATCTCCCTGCACAACTCCTCCATCTAATACACTGTAAACACTGCAATAGTTACACACTTACACACAAGCTCTACAGCTAAATAGCAAATGACAAAGTTCACAGCTTTGAGTCAAATGTCAATCATATATATTCCACTTCTGTAATATTCTTTGTCAATATTCTTGATATTTATAATTGAGCGATTTGTATATGTTAGTGCTATTTCTTAAATTTGTAAACTCTGTAACATATTTTATTATTTAATTCGTTTAGTCTGTTACTGTTACTGTCTTGGAGCAACTGTAACCCACATAATTTCCTTAGGGATTAATAAAGTATTCTGATTCTGATTTTGTACACACGCTGAATGGAAAATACAACTACACATGTAACAAAGCTTGTGATACCTGTGTCCATGCGTTTCTGTTGTAAAACTAACGCCATGGCTTTCCAGTAAATACAAACTGTAGCTTTGTAACACCAACAGTTAATCTTTTCCTTAATCTTATCAGATGAGAGGAAATTCATCCTGTTCATATTTCTTAGCAAATCTGGCCCCCAAACCCTGCCGTCCTGCTCGGTAATAGTGGGATAACAAGGTGGAAACAGAAAGGAAATAATATGAACATTTGCAAATTATTATCACTTAATTACCAAATTAATAACATGTAATATCAGAGTAATATAAGGGTAACAACAATGGTTACAGAGTAATATTATACTGAAATTAATTTAATTGGACCAAAAACACAGGGTAATAATATGATAACAATATGAAGGTAATTTCTGAATTTTCTTATTTTTCTTTAATTACAAATTTTGAAATTAATACCTTTGTTTCCAACGTCACCACATTATTACCGAACTGTAATAAAAAGTGTGACCAAAGTTGTGTGTTTGTGCCTCTGCTAACATTCCTACTTCCCAGTTCAGACATTTTTTTTGTAAGTGACCTTCCTCCTACATATCGTTACTGGAATGCGTGCTGAAGTGTGTACATGGGTCACGTAGTATAGGAATAAGTGGCAGCGATGATGATTTAGTTGGAGGGCTTGAAAAACCTAATGCGATGAGGCTATATTTTACAGAAATTGCGTGATTAATGTATGACAGTCTATAAATAATTAATATATTTAAATGTTCTTATCCTGTCGTTTCCTTTGTGACAGGGAGCAGGTGTGCTTTTCTCAAAGCAAACCATTATATGCTTCAACGAGATTAAATTGGCAGCATTGCAACCAAAGCGGAGTGTGTATGTATGTGGGGGTGTGTTTACATTCCTTTTATTTTTTTTCCACGTGCAAACGCTTTTACTGTATGCTTGGATAATTATAGCATGCTTCCCTCAACTAGGAAGCCACGATTACAGTATATGTGTCCGTGTATATATGTGCAATTTTACATGCACAGATTGTGAACGAGCCTGTATTCTCACATGAATCGAAATTGCAATTGTTGTGTTTGGGGGTGATGCTAACAAACCTTCTGCACTGCTAAACTAGGCCACTGCCTTGCTGCTGGCAAAAGAGAGATAGAGCGGCAGAGAAGAAGCAGACAGAATCAGATGGAGGGAAGAAAAATGAGGTAATGAAGAAATTACATAATAGTGTTAAATACCACGGAGGTGCACTTCATGTCACTGTGAACCATAAATTGCTAGTATTATCACATCACATTAGACAAAAAAAGCAGGTAGGCCAGAAACATTCACCGTATAACATTTGGCTTTGCCGAGAAGAAAACAATGACACATGAGTGGTACTTTCTTTGTGCTTGTAAGCTGCTCAAAGTTAAGACCATCGGCTCAGTGCCTAAGAATATGAAATGTAATGATCTTAATTCGACGAGGCCTAAAAGGCTATAATGCTCATCCGCAGTATATTGTTTCATCTTAGTAGTGCAGATTGAACTTAAAGTCTTCTTTATCATGCGAACCCAAGTACCAATTAAAAGAATGGTGCTCTGAGACTTCCAAGCCGAACAAAAAATCTCTCACGACATATTCTCATACAAAAGTTTTGGTTCCTGCTGCAATGTTAGAGAAGCACAGATGGTATGCAAAAATTGTCCATTATTGGCTTTGATGGGTCTTCAGATCCTGACAGCTCTTCCTGTCAGCCTTGTTGATAACAAGGACAGCAGAGGGAGAACCTAATCCTTAATATTGTAATATTTGGCTGCACTCATGAAACACCAAATTTCCTAATGTAGTATTACTAGGTACCACTGTGAGATACCCGGTGGGGTGTTAATGACTCATGTTTGTTGGATGGTAGCAGGTTGTTTTCTTTTTCACTGCTAAACGATAAATGGTGGTGGTAGACAAATATGAATCAGCAGTATATCACAAAATGTGACTTACTGTAAACA
>VURO01046375.1:0-25610 GCA_015108175.1 Pelvicachromis taeniatus | reverse complement strand
GAGCCCAAGCCGTGCGTTGAGGTGAGCCCGACTATATCTAGCCGGTACCTCTCAACCTCATGCACTAACTCCGGCTCCTTCCCCACCAGAGAGGTGACATTCCATGTCCCGATTGCCAGTCTTGGTAGCCGGGGATTGGTCCGCCAGGGCCTCTGCTCCTGGCCGCCGCCCAGCTCACAATGCACCCGACCCCTATGGCGCCTCCTGCTGGTGGTGGGCCTGCAGGAAGATGGGCCCATGTCCCTTTTTCGGGCAGTGCCCGGCCGGGCCCCATGGACTAAGGCCCGGCCACCAGACGCTCGCCCTCGGGCACCCTCCCCGGGCCTGGCTCCAGGGCGGGGCCCCGGTAACCCTATCCCGGGCAGGGTAAACTGTTCTCTTGCTGGATCTCTCATAGGGGTCTTTTGGATCGCTCTTTGTCTGGTCCCTCACCCAGGACCAATTTGCCATGGGAGACCCTACCAGGGGGCAAATAGCCCCCCGACAACATAGCCCCTGGGATCCCTGGGACACACAAACCCTTCCACCACAATAAGGTAGCGATCCACGGAGGGGTGTTATATTTTCCTGCAGGATAGAATGAAAACAGGTTTCATGTCCAGTGTTGTTGATGTCATGATGTCACAGTGCACTCACACACTCCTTGCTGCTTCAGCAGCATGGCTTTTCATTATTAGCCCAGAAGCCTTTTGTTGCTGCAGCCGAAAGATTAAGATGTAATTTCACGACAGAAATAAGTGACGCAAATTTAAAACACAATTTAACTGAAACATAGTTCAAACTGTTCTGATGATGAGGGGGCGTTGCTGTGACTTATAAAGTGTCTGCTCATTTTTATTTGCTCTCTGTCACATACTGGGTATGTTAGTGCCTGTGCTGAGTTGTAAAGCATTGCGGCTTCATGCCATTCAATACGCTTTGCGGCAGAGCTGCCTAGTGGCAGTTTTTACCCCTAGCTGCCACGCCGTAGTTGTGCTGTTATAACTGATGCTGAGCACCTGTTAAATAAAGCAGTGTTATACACACTACCGAGTGGTCATTCTACACTCTCTAAATAGTGTCACCAACATCAGCTATCCTAAATCACTAGAAATTATTAGCTCATTTTAACATTCCAGGTGACAGCAAGTCAAAATGATGTTACCTGTCCAGCAGCAGCCTGAATTCAGCTTTAATATTGCTATAAACTGAAATGGATCGGTGTATGCCTTCTAGTCACTGTAACATTTAACTTTTGGGTCATGGCACAAAGACTGAGTGAGGAGGATAGAGAGAGAGCAAAAAGAAACATGTAAGAGTGGACATGTAGTCAAATTCACCAAAAATGATAGCGTTTCTGTTTTCTGTAGATTGTAATATAAAAGTTTGAACCTAGACTCACCCGATTACAGAACTACTTTCTCAATATTTTTAAGTTGCAATGTTGTAAGAATATTTACCTGATAATACTTAGGCCTTTTATATGCCTTTTAAAAATGTGTTATGTTGAAGGGATCTTTATTGTGTGATTAAAATTAAAATGGTCCTTAAGGGAAGTTTAATAAATGACAACAATAAAGTACAAATTCAGTTCAGTTTTATTTATATAGCACCAAATCTCAACAACAGTCACCTCAAGACATGTTATATTATAAGGTAAAGACCCTACAACAATATAGATAGAGAAAAAACCCCAACATCAGATGACCCTCTGTGAGCAAGCACTTGGCAACAGTGGGAAGGAAAAAACTCTCTTTAAACAAGAAGAAACCTCAGGCTCAGGGAACGGCTGCCATCTGTAGTAACTGGTTGGGGGTGAGGGGAGAAAGACAAGACGAGAGACACCCTGTGGATGACAGTCAAAGTTATATGAATAACTAATGATTAAATGCAAAGTGGTGTATTTATACCCTCTATGTATAAATATTTTTTTAATTCAATTTTTGTCACAGGTGGCATGGTGGTTAGCACTGTTGCCTCACAGCAAGAAGGTCCTGAGTTCAATTCCACCATCAGGCCGGGGTCTTTCTGTGTGGAGTTTGCATGTTCTCCCTGTGTTTGCGTGGGTTCTCCCTGGGTACTCCGGATACAGTACAAAGACATGCACTGAATGGGGATAGGTTAATTGGAAACACTAAATTGCCCCTAGGTGTAAACATGGGAGTGAATGTGAGTGTGACTGGTTGTCTGTCTATGTGTGTTAGCCCTGCGACAGACTGGCAACCTGTCAAGGGTGTACCCTGCCTCTCGCGCAAGACAGCTGGGATAGGCTCCAGCGCCCCCCGCGACCCTGAAAAGGATTAGCGGATGGATGGATGGAAATTTTGTCACATACACAATCATACATAGTACAGCATGCAGTGAAATGCTTGGTGCTGTGCAATGCACGACCATAAAAAACTAAACATAAAAGTAAAACTAAACTAGGAAGAAATTCACATAATTTACAAATTAAAAAATATACAGTAAAAAAAACAAAGTACGAATTTAACCTCAGAAGTAAAGAGTAAATTAAGAATTAAAGGTAAAAAAAATTACAAATTAAAAAAAAATAGAATGTGCAAATAAACAAATTTAAGAAATTATGTGTGCAAAGAAACAGTGTGCAGAGTAGTTTGCAATGGAATAAACAGTTGCTGATGTATAGTAATGAGAGAGAGAGAGAGAGAGAGAGAGAGAGAGAGAGAGAGAGAGAGAGCGAGTCCACAATCAGCTTCTTAGTCTTGCTGACATTTAGAAGGAGGTTGTTCTGTTGGCCCCAGTTCTCCAGGTTCCTAATCTCCCCCAGTTAGGCCTACTTGATGTTGTCAGAGATCAGGCCCACAACAACGGTGTCATCAGCAAACTTGACAATGGAGGTGGTGTCTGATGTGGCTACACAGTCGTAAGCATACAGTGAGTACAGTAGGAGGATTAAACACAGCCTTGATGCGATCCAGTACTGAGTGAGATGGAGGGGGGTACATGTTTTTCCACCACTGATTAGGGTCTGTCTGACATATTAATGAGCTGAGTCCTAGATCCTTCAACTTGGTGAAAAATAATGGAGGGTGAAAAGATATACATGTTCCTTTGTGGAGTTCCAAGGAGAGAGTGAAGTAAAATGTGAAAAAGACTTAAAAGTCATCAAGTAAATAAACGAAACACTACTTGAGGCGACTGTTGTTGTGATTTGGCGCTGTATAAATAAAATTGAATTGAATTACTTTTAAAAGAGTATGTATTCTGTACTTTGCATTGTACTTTGTAGAAAAAAACACTCAAAAGCAGCTCAACATGCTTAATCACACTAATACATGTACTACATATTATATTCAACTACTGTGTAATGCTGTAGTTTATTTTAGGGCTTAATGAAGATTTAAATACTACCACAATTATAAAAAAAAAACTTTAACTGGAGGAAGTAATGTAAAAAAGGGACTTTAAATATACATAAATAGCCTATATAAAACATGAAGATGCTAAATTACGCACAAGAGGAGTGTGTGCGATTTGCATCTGTAATGGGCCCAATATGAGCCACGAACAACGCGGCCAGCCCCAGTGTATGATTGTTATAGCAAATTTAAAGATATATCAGTACAGAAGCTCAAAAATTTACAAATTATAGAAATGCATGTGTTGAAAGAGCAGAAAAAAAAGTCTTAAAAAATAAGCGATTTTTTCCCCCTTTCCTCCTGTACCAGCGCTGTTGTGGCGGTTGTGTCTAAATAGCGACACCTGTCGTTCAGGAGAATACTGCAGGGAGTACTCGCGCCCTCAGCTCTGGTATAAATGGTACCGACGTCACTGTTTGAGGCCAGTGTAAACGGGCCCGTCACATTACTGTCTCCGACAGCAGAGCAGCCCGCCTCCTCTTGATTGTGGACCAATGGCTCGGACGCCTCTACAGCTCGTCTGCCTCTCAACCCGAGTTCAGCCCCTCGCATGACGTAACGCCCAATCTGAAAGTGCAATGGCGATATTGGACAATAACAGCCATCGCGCTTGGGGTCCACATCTATATTATGTGGCTAAGGTTCAAGAAAACACCTCCAGCCGGCTGCAAAACCACATATAATATCGGCACAGAGTGCGAACGTCAACCTGCGACCAGGAAAGGTGATCTCCAAGCCTCTGCACGCGATGACAGCTTAGAATAAAACGCTGGTGAGTCCAAACTCTGCTGATTGCAACAGCATTCGCCAAAGGAAAAAAAAGGCTTTTCCAGTAAACGGTCTCTTGCAGGCAACCAGCCTGAGATTTCAAAGGGGCGTGGCGGTGTGCTGGGTACTACTTCTGACTAACGGATGCTGATAGCTTAGCAACAGCGACGGGGAAGGAGAGCAGAGACAATGGATGTGCCATTTGTCAGCATCGTTACTGGGCAGGTTGAGCTGAGCGCGTGTTTGCTGGACTAGAGAGAGAGACACGATCCTCGCTACTTTGTTCCAAGTGAGCAGCAAGAAGCCGTGGATGCAGAGTGGAAATGTAAACAAAGGGTGTGGGCCTTCCAGCTGGCCTGTGATGCTCTGCCACACACATGAGCATCATGTAGTCATGTCAAGAAGAAGGCCAGCCAGCACTGGATCCCAGCTGCTCCAGAGCTCCAGAAACCCAGGGGTCCCAAACATTATACTGAGTCTCTGCAATAGTTTGCAAGCTGCCAGCTTTTATTTGCCATGCTGGATTGCTTTTCTGTTGTTGAGCAAGCTATTTTAAATTTCATTGCTTTGGACTTTAGGATAGTCTAAAACAATTTTCACTATTTTTGACATTGTATAGATCAAACAGCAATGCTTCCTTAACTTTAAACATCAGTAAGCCATAGTTAACCCTGTATTAATTAGTTTACCTGAATTCAAAAGTACAACATTAAAGTTAAATTTGTATTGTTTAATAGCAAAGCCACCCAAATTCACATTATAAAACTCTTCAGATTTCTTGGTTACAGCGATTCTTGTCCATGCGCCCACCAAACTTTAGGCCGATGTGTTAAAATCCTAAGATTTTATATGTATTTCATTTTGCTTGGAATAAAATAAAAAGATATGTTTCCATCCATTCACCTGTCCATTCATCTATTTATCCATCCATCCATCTTTAGTTTATCCAGTTCAGGGTTGTGGTTGGGCTTAAGTCTATCTCAGCCATTATATAGAAAGAAGCTTGATACACCCTGGACAGGTTGCCCGTCTATCACAGGGGGAACGCAGACAAGTTAACCCTGCATGCATGTATTTGGTCTGTGGGAGTAGACTGGAGAGTGTACAGACTGAACCCACACAGAGAGAGGACCTTATGAGGTGATGGTGCTAACACCGCACCCCTGTGCCGCCCCGAGAAACACTTTTATTACTTAAAAGTAACATCAGCACCTACAGTATAAAGGTAACAAAGTAACATCCATATAAATGCCAGGACCCACCACTGTATTCTAATGAGAAGACTAATATTTGTCACCTGGCCTGTCAGGTGGTTTTAAATTTGTGCCTAATCAATGGAATAATCAATGTGAATATGAAGACATGGCTTAAATGCCAACCAGAAAATGCAATCCCAGACTTTTAATGGCCATATGAATATTGAATCTTGGTTTTGGTTCCCTTTTGGTTGTGATAAAAAAAAATGAACCTCCCATTCGCGACATTTTGCTTCTTTCCTAGGTGTGACGTGTGAACAGGCACCATGGCCACACAGGAACCGTCCCCTCCTTCGTCCATGGAGAGCAATAAGCCCGGCTTCCCCAAGAAGATCCTGGGCAACAAGCTGGAGGACAAACACCTGTGCAACTGCTGCCACAATATCCTCAGACGGCCTTTCCAAGCCCAGTGTGGACATCGCTTCTGTTCCTACTGCTTTAACAGGACTGTGAGGTGAGCAGTGGAATGGCCAAAGGCTAAAATAAATGCTTTGGTAGTAATTGTAAATATTTAGATTTTTTTAATTAACTTTAGTCATTTAATTTATATTAATGTTTCTCATTCATGTTTGTTCAGTTTCAGGGAGCTGTCTTTAGCTTTTAGAGCTAGAGAAAATGAGAAACTTAACGTAATTGCTACTTAAATGATTGTAATCCAGCACTATTTAATTCCAGCAGTAATTAGTGCACAACTGCTAATAAATTAGTCCCTACACTGGATGTGTATTATTAGTGTCTCACTGAAGTGGGAGACTGATGTGTTACTGATTCTTTGTGTGTTGCTTATTCTTTGTCAAAAGCTGTAAAACCACATTATCAGCAGTTCAGTATTTTTTGACTGGACCTCTTTGCTTTGACACAATTGACGCAATCTCTGTGATATATCGTCCATGATAGACACCCTGACTTGATCATATTTGGATGAGGGCGTGGAGCTGGCAGTAATCAGTTGAAGCTAACGAGCTTGAATTGCAGTGTTCTTCCATAGACTGGATGGGTAGGCTGTATGACACAGAATCCTGCCTAACATGGCATAAAATGCTAGATTTTTACCCATGAGCCCACTGGACAGGATGTTAGCATAAATAACCATGAAGAAACTCTACTACTGGTCTGATAAGTACATTAAAAAATGCTGAAAGTGTCACCAAAAGCACAAACATGATCTGGAGCTGGCAGCCAAGAAACTGTAACACTAATGTAGTTTTAAAAGGATGACTTGTGATTAAAAAAGGCTTTTTCTATATAAAATGTTACCATTAATAATATTATTTATAGCTTTAAAGTGTATGTAAATCAGCAGCTAAATCTTTAACTCACAATTCAAGTTGTCAAATAGAAAATATGCAGTATTAAACAGTAAATTCTGGTACAAAGTAGCATAAATTATTGGCTATGTTCTGTGTTGTTGTTTAATTGCAGTAATGGGCCTCAGAAATGCAATGCTTGCATCAAAGAGGACATTTTTGAGGACCCGACCTCGATTTTAAAACCAGGATGCGTGAGTACTCTTCTTTTTTGATTTTTCTTTTTTTATTAAATGTATCGCCTTGATTTGAATCTGTGAAAGAATATTAGACAGAGTGGAAAACAAGCTTCTGAAGTTAAAATATGTCTGATACGAGCTCTGCATGTTGCCCTGTTTACGCCACGTGCAGTCTGTGCAGTAGTAACAGTGGAACACAGCAGCTGGACATGCGTTTGACAGATGCAGCTCAACAGCAGATTCCTTTTTATTTTTTCTCATTTTTTCAGGCTTTTCCAGACAATGCGGTGCGAAGGGAAGTTGAAAATCTGCCAGCTGTTTGTATTAATGAGAGCTGCACTTGGAAAGGAAGTATAAAGGAGTACGAGGTGAGGCCACTTTTTCCCCAATAGGGTGATTTATTCTCCTTCACTTGTTTTTCAGTAACCAGGTAGCCTACTGTTTTTCTTTTTGTCACTTTGAAATGCTTGCTAGCCCCGCCTTGCATGGAGAGTACTGTGTGCATGAGACAAAGCCTTCCCAGCCTTGGCGCTCTTCTTGAACAACCATAATCTGGATTGCAAACAGATGTTTAACAAGAGTTTCTCAAGCAACCTGTGGGAGGTGGAAATGAGGCTTGTGCATTGTTGAACCAGTGTAAAGGAGGCATTTGAAGAATCTGTCATTCACGTATTTGTGAATGTACAAATGGAGCAGATATTTGAATTGTTTTCAAGAAGTGGCAGGAAAAATCGATAAGTCATAGTATCACAGTAATTTGTATGGTGACATTGCATCAATACAGGGACACCAAATTTTTTGATTACCGTATAACTTCCAATTTTATTATTATTAATAATAATACTAATTCAAAAAATTATCCAGCCGCCCGGCGTTTAAAAGAGACCGGCGGTTATTGAAGACTGGCTTTTATTCCCTTTTCGGGATTACCGTGGAAGTGAGAGGGAAAGAGGACCCAGGCGCGGTTTTTAGACTGAGGCAAAAAGACGTGTTTATTTACAGTGCTCCAAACATATTCCAGTAGTTCACAAATAATGCAGTTCCCAATTGTGTTCCTCCTTTGCTTCCGAGTGTCTCCTTGTCTGTGGTAGCCCAGTGCATGAGTGGTGCTCCCCGAAACTTCTCTCTGCCCGAATCTCCAGGAGAGGAAGTAAAAGACCAGAAAATCACAGTTAGCAGGTTCGCTAGCTTACAGTTCCAGTTTGGTGTAATAATCCCACTTTGATGGTCGCTGCATCCAGCTTAAATGCCGCTGGTTGTAGATGACAGCTGATTGGAAACAGCTGGCCGAGTGATGAGACGCGGGAGGACCGATGACAGCGCGGTGGGGTTTTTTTTTGGTTTTTTGAGCAACGTTCTAGTCACACTCCATACCAGTTGGTGGGCGGTAATGCACCATCCAGTTGTTTGCCAACCGCCAATAAAATTTCAAAAGAAGAAGAAGAAGACAGCGTGGAGGGACTTCCGGGTAGAAGGTTGCCCAGCTACTATTGGAGACCGGTGTCTATTTGTTGTGACATGTTTTCAAACCGGCGTTTATTAGAAACCGGCGTTTAAAAGAGACAGGCTACTAATGGAAGATATACGGTAAATAAATAAAAAATACCCTGGGAATACTACAAACAAGAGGGCTCATCTCAGGAGCACCACCATACTGAGATAACGTGACCCGAGCAATTTCACTTTAAGTCAACTCAACCGACAACAACACTGGAAGCACTCAGCTTGACAAAGCTACCAATGCTCCTAATTCAGAGCAAGCTGATGGCTCAGTCATCTGAGTAAAAATAGGACAGCAACCTCTTTGCATCAACAAAACAAAACAAAAAAACTTGTTGTGACTAAGCAGTTACCCAGAGCTTGAGGGTGTTGAACACTTACGAGCACTTTTGATTGCAAAGGCCATTGTGCAGGTTACCTGACAGCAGGCAACCTTTCTGCAAACAGTCACAGTCTGACTTGGAGTGACTGCAGTCTAATTATATAAAGGCAGACAGATTGCCAACATGTTGCCATCAACTTGAATGAGTCTTTGTCAATAAGCACAACTTGAAGGGACTCGACTCAATTGGTTGTATTCTAATTATGAATTTATAAAACAGGGCGTAAATATAATAAGTTAATAATTTGCAATGCTCAGCATTTTGCGAAATGTAAAAAAAAATGAATGTAAAAATATAATGTATTGTGATAATATTGTGTCTTTGTTTTTTGTTTTTTTGTGGTTATTTCCATGTCTGCTGTTTTCCACAGCATAGAATGAAAATGAAGACATCAACACTATAAAATAACAAAAATGAAACCTGCTGTACAGAGCGCGCAGTGTGAAAATGTAAACAGAGCAAAATGTGTGTCATATTTTACTTTGCACACTCGTGTCAGACTCTTAAAGACTTGTGAAAGAAATCACAAATAGTGACATTTAGTGAAATTTCTTCTTTGTGCATTTGAAGCCATCAGCTTGTTTGTTAGGGTATCGCAGTTAAAAAGATGATTAATGTTTAATTCATAGGGCAGGTTCTGGTAGACTACCTCGCAGCTGTGAATGAAGTTCAATGGAAATAATGGCCACGGTGCAAATAAAACAATGCTAAAGTTCAGGGAACTTGTACAGCTTGTTGTTTAGATTTCAAAAACAACACAATCAAGAAAAACAACTGAAATCCAATCTCCTCCATATCACATTTCCAGCAGCTGCCTTTTGAAAACTGCATACATTAGGGAAACATATTGGTGCCACACTTTTCTGTCTTTGTATCTACCAGTTTCTTTGTGGGAAATTGTGTTTGCATGTTTTTCGTTTATGCGTTTGGTCTCTGGGGGCCGTAACATCTGCAGCTGTTATTCTCCTTTTTGTGGCTGAACATGGTTCTTTATAGCTGTGGTTTTTACCTTTGGACACATCGTCCTGCTTCAGAATGGTAGTGTTGCGTGAAGGATAAGACTCTAAACATCTAACATTGTTAAACCTACAGCGCTGTTCTATATGTAGATAAATAAGCCTCCTAGCGCAGCACAGAGGTTACCATTCTGCCATAGCACCTCAGCATAAGTTCCCACTTTTCACAGATGAACCACGAGGGGAAGTGCGAGTTCATGATCATTCCCTGTCCTTCCTGCAAAGAACGAATCCGCTTCAATGAACAGGAGCGCCATAATGAGCGAGAGTGCCCTGAGAGGACGCTCAACTGCAAGTACTGCAAGGAGCCGTTCCACTTTAAGAATATCAAGGTTGGAAATGATTTATTTAGACCAAAGATGCTCGTCGGGGTCTGTGCGGCAGATCAGAGCAGCCATTTGTGTTAAAAGAAACACTGCTGCCTTTTCGTTTTTTTTCAGGCACATGATGAGATCTGCCCCAAGTACCCGATGATCTGTGAAGGCTGTGCCAAGAAGAAAATACCCAGAGAAAAGGTAAATCTGAGAACAATGTGAAGAAAAGGTGGAAGCATTATGTTGTAAAACTAACCATAGTCCCATGTAGTTTGCTGTACACTCTCTCTCTCTCTCTCTCTCTCTCTCTCTCTCTCTCTCTCTCTCTCTCTCTCTCTCTCTCTCTCTCTCTCTCTCTCTTTCACTAATCAAATGTGATGGCAGAAGTATGCAACTGAGCTTCTGAAAATAATTAATGTACTTTGTCGTGTTTACTTATGTTTCTTAAAAAAGAAACTGAAGATATTCAGACTAAAATGAGCATAAATATTTGAAGATGTAATATGTAAAATGTCGAAAGATACAAAATAACATCGTTAAGAAAAAAAGACATAACTGATTCATCACTCGCTTTTAATACACAGCAGTTAGAAAATCATTTATGTCGATTGTTAGAAATTGACTATTGTATTTCTTTTGTTTCCCAGTATGTGGACCATATCAAATTCTGCAGCAAATTCAGAACTCCGTGTCGATTTCATGTCGTGGGATGCGATATGTCTGTAAGTAGCCCGATTGTTTTCTCAATAACGTATTCAGTATTTGAGCACACAGTAAGCTACGAGACCCTAGGAGGGAAAGCATCATCTGAACCAAGAGGAGGAGGGGTGAGGAGGTATCTTTTTTCCAGTGACTGTGTATAAAAGATGAACCGAGCCACTGTGACGTCACACTTTGGTTTGTAGACTATTGTTTTGAAACATTGAGCATTCAGGCTGAACATCGTGCTTATTTCTTTAAAAACATAAGTGCTAACTATGCTAATGTTCATGCTAATTAGCCAGTTTGGTTAATGTTTGGGATTTTAATTGTTAGTGGAAAAACTACGATGGCCCTGAGAGGTCACTGTAACTTAGGAAAACACCAGCAAACACAGAAACGCCACAAAAACACACAAAACACAATGCAAGTTTAAAACAAAATGCTGCTAATGCTCAAAGGGACAAGCTAGTAAATGGTTAATAGTAGACTGTAGACTATTATATACATTCTTAGTAAGAGATTGTATGTTTTGCATTAAAAAATAAAAACAGGACTCCATGGTTTACAATACATTGGTGGAAATTCATCATGTTTTATTAAATGTGATTTGAAATGAGCAACAAATGAGTTAAGACTATGTTACATTTACCGTTCTCCTTTACTTTAGTAATTACTCGGTGCATTTATATATTGTTTCTGGTTCACGTTGCACTTTTGTAGGTAGAAAAGGAAAAGATTCATGACCACGAGCGCGCATATGCCTATGAGCACCTCAATCTTCTGCTGCATTACATTATGGGCATGAAAGTTAGCATGGAAGGCCTGCAGCCCCAGGGACTGGAAGTAGCCGGACACAAACTGGTGGAACTCCAACAATCCCTCAAGGAACTCGAGGCCAGAGTCTCCCAGCTCAGCACCACCTCCTCTGGGCCTCCCGTGCAGGGAGCCGCCGCTGCCGCCGCATCCTCATCATCTTCCAGCTCTGGACCTCCTGGTCCACCCGCTTCAGTTCCTCTACCTCCACCTCCCACTCTGCCTCCCACTCTCTCTGTGTCTACATCCTTCACACCTCTGCCCAGCTCGGTGGGCGCAGCGCTGGAGCTCCAGCTTCACAGCGAGAAAACCAAGGTGGTCGAGCTCGGCCGCAGGTGCACGGAACTCGAAGTCAAAGCTGGCACGTTTGAAAATGTGGTGTGCGTCCTGAACAGAGAGGTTGAGAGGTTTGCCACCACCATGGAAGCCAGCAACCGTCAGCATAAACTAGACCAGGATAAGATCGAGGCTCTGAGCAATAAGGTAAGCTCGAGCCATGACAAGAGCTGGTTGATGCAAGTTGGAGCATTCCTTGGTCTCTGAGACTTAACTCAGTCAAATCTAAACACACAGTGAATTAGGCAGTAAAATATTTGTAGTTTCTTCCTTAAAGGCAGAGTGATGTTGATCACCTTGAATTGACGTTAATATGAATTAATCATTCATTTGTGATGTCTAAGCATGTTTGTAAAATCACCCAAAACAACTGCACTTTTAGCTGGTTATTCTCTCAGCTGCAGTTCAGTCATTACTGGAAAATATAAACGTGAATGAATATGTATTTGTTTTCCAGGTGCGACAGCTGGAGCGGACTGTGGGGCTGAAGGACCTGACAGTGGCAGAGATGGAGGGACGGCTGAGAGAAATGTCCGCCACCACCTTTGATGGTGTCTTTATCTGGAGGATCTCAGATTTTGCCAAAAAGAGACAAGATGCCATCGCAGGCCGAGCCCCTGCCATGTTCTCGCCAGGTAACACTGCGCATTATCACAGTGTGATTATCCAAAATCGCAGTCTGATCAAAACTTGCCAAGAATACCAGAAGCATGATCAGTTAACTGGTTTGAGAAGAGCAACAATAGATGCCATTTGTCAAAGCCATGTTTTTGTCCTGCAAAGATTAAAAAAGTTATTACTAAATTACGAGAAATTGTTCTCTTTCCCCTTCTCTTCCAGCCTTCTATACCAGCAAGTACGGCTATAAGATGTGCCTACGGATCTATCTGAACGGAGATGGGACAGGGCGTGGCAGCCACTTGTCCTTGTTCTTTGTGGTGATGAGGGGGCTGAGTGATGCCCTGCTGAAATGGCCCTTCAACCAGAAGGTAAAAGGCTAGAAACAAGCAGGCATTCAAGCATCCACTTGTAGTTGTCTGTTGTTTTTATCTGTTTTGTTGTTGTTCTTATTTCTTTAAGGACCACAGTGAGATTTGCTCTGCGGAAACTTGCCTATTTTATCCCAACAGTAATCTCCAACTTATCTGACTTCCAGGTTACGCTGATGCTGCTGGACCAGAGCAACAGAGAGCACATCATCGATGCCTTTCGACCTGATGTCACTTCCTCCTCCTTCCAGAGACCAGTGAGCGAGATGAACATTGCCAGCGGCTGTCCACTCTTCTGCCCGCTCTCTAAGCTCGATGGCAAAAACACTTACATTCGTGACGACACCATCTTCATCAAGGCGATTGTGGACCTCACCGGCCTCTAGACGACCTCCACGGGGTGTTACAGTTTGGCAACCAGGCAGCTCTTTGACCATTAAAGGCTTCATTTTGGCTCAGTCGCGGTCCCTTTTAGGGCTCCGTTCGGGCATCTTGCTGTCCCCCGCAGCTTTGGGGAGACAGACATGCTTGCGACTGTCTGCTGCATGTAGCTGCTCAGACCTGACAATGCAGGCATTCTTATACCTGGTGGTCTCTGTGTGAGAACCCTCCCCTTCGTCATTGCTGTACATTTGGGTACAAAACTTACTTTCTTGACATCACAGCATCACCATCCACGGTGATAAAGTGCCATTTCAGTTCTGCACACGAGTTTTCAGTTAGAGGAAGCAGGAAGCAGTGCGACGTAGTCAGTGCAGTGTTGAGCAGAAGCAGAGGGGAGTGAAAAGGTAGAACTGTGTCTTTTTTTTTTCATCCCCTTCTTTTGAAGGCTGGGGGATGTTGCAGAACATGCAGTGTGTTAGAACACGGCTGTAGATGTGTTTTATGTGATCACTCTGGTACAGCTGGCAGTAGAATTATAATAGAGTTAGAGCGTGGCTTGATGCAGACTTTGCTTCCTCTTTAAGATTGTGGATATTGTGAGCTTCTCAGTTCCAGTGTGGAGTAAATTTGCATAGACAAACGTGGAGTTATGTTATAAATAAGATTACATGCATTTATTTTTTTTCTTGCTTTATTTCTTTTAAACAAAATGCATGCTGCTGGAGTTTTAAGTATAAAGTATAAAATTGCTCTTTTTTGGGGGGTGCGGGGTTATTGTTGTTTTTTTTTCAACTGAGCTTCACAAAGTTTCATCATTTGATATTAAACTTGTTAGTGATTTATCCATCTGTGATGGTGGACATTGCCTGCATGTCTATGAAGCCAGGCTATTTACATGTAAAGTCAGTGTTGCGTATTTGTTCCTAATAAGGGGTCGGTGGTTCTGGTTGGTGGTTTGGTACATCTGTGGAAGATACAGTGGAGTTACCAAGGAGTCAGGGCAGCTTGCCAGTCAAGCCTGAGGTGTAAAACTTACATGTGGTTTTGTCTCTGACAAACATACATTGCTGGAGTTTTTCCCAAGGATATGCTCACTAGCTCACATCTCAACACATAGTACTGTGCCCCACCACAGACTGAGGTCAACGCAGATTCCACGAAATGAAGGAATAGTATGTTCCTTGTTTTCTGTCCATACAGTATACAGTGCGTACGTGTCTCTGCTGCTATATGATAGAATACTCATGTGAATTTAATATATATGTCGGTGCAAATATAAATGAGCTACGTGTGTGGAGGTAAAGAGGGTGGAAACAAGAGATTGTATTGTTGTCGGTCTCAGGCCAATGTTGACTTTATTTATTGCAGATCGATGTTCAGTGCAGCCCCTGAATTTTTCTTTTTCCCTTTTCGTGTGCTTTCACTGATTTTCAATACGGCACCAAACACACAGAACCAAAACTCTGGTTAAACTGAGCTGTACTTTTTCTGTGTGCCATCACTTTGGCACGCATCCTGAGGTTTTAAGGTTCACGCTGGCCTGTTTGGAAACCAGTCTTGACCTGTATTGAAACCTCTCTGTGCATGGGAGGCTTCGATTCAAATTCACTATGGAGTTTCACACCGGCTTTCCTCGTGGGCCACGTGTGGACGCATTTATTTGTATTTGTTTGGATGAAAATACGTAGAATAGTTATTATGTTATATCTGGCGCCGCTTCCGTTCAACAGAAGCAGCTGCCTATATTCATAGCAATGTATAAATATGTATCTTTCATATCATAATGTTGAAATAATCTATATATCAATGTTAATATACACAAGAGGTTATAATAAACATAGTATTACTGAATACCTTATTAATTCTATATCTATATACCAACTTTTTGTTTGATGGTTTGAACAGGCCAGGACAACCCCTTTGTGACTTGTGATTCTTTCTAGAGTGCAATATATGATTATGTCTGTTAGGGTTTACAGAGGTCACACTCGACTCATTTGTTTACATTACCCATTCTGGCACCGAAGAACCGCAACCCAATTCTCCGAGGAAATATGGTGCTTTCCTTTGTCATAAATCATATGCTATTTTATCAGTAACATGAAAATCACAAGTCAGTAGCTATCCGTGAGGCTTACTGGTTCTGTGGGCTTTTAGAAAGATCATTTTAATGTTGAGGAAGTTTTGTTACATACAGTAAGTGAGTTTATACTCTTATCTTAGAAACCTTTCAGTAAAGACTGAGCATGTAATAAAATAGGATTACATGAACTTTTTAAAGTGTTCTTGCAATGTGCCAAACTCAAATATTACCTCCATGAATGAACACTGTTGTATTGCAAGTTGAATTTTATGTTCTATGCTAAAATATGGTGCCAAATATGTTTCTATTTAATTTTGTATGAAGATGCGTGTGTGAGAGTTTAATATGAGGCATGGCGTCATTCCTCCTGTAAGCACCAGAGGAGCTAATTAATACTGTCCCATTTAAACTGTCCTCAGATGAAGTTTCTGAATGTAAGCTTTAATTAAGTTGGTTTTTCTTTTCAAAAAACACACAGCAGCAGTTCTGTCTTGTGATGCAGTTGACTTGAACCAACTTTTTTGTGCACTTTCTATCGTTTGTTTGTCCAGACAGGGTATTTTGTCGAGCGATTTATGTACCTTGAAATCAGAGCCATATTCTGATGTTGATAATTGATGTATTATGCTGAAAAAAAGGACATGCAGTATGTAATAAAGTGTGGTGGTTTCAGCCTGTTGAGTTAAAGTGCATATTTAATAGAAAGTATAGACAGTATAAAGGATGAATGTCGCCACCTAGCATTTTAAATCTTCAGTTAGCATTTTGGCAACCAGCCTTACCATTTTTTTAGGGATAGATAGCTGGAGTATAAAGTTATCAGCTAAAGTTAGCTAGCTAGATATTCATAAACTGCAACATCGAGACACCTAATTAGTGATAAGTAACAGACTAATCAAATGCTAGCTTTTTTACACACCAGAACTAAAGCGCAATCCTTATAACACTGCAACCCTCACATTATCAATTGAAATGCTCCAAAAGGCATGGACAGCGCTCATTGACTACAATTAACAAAGGTGAGGCCTAGTGGACACCAAGTAGCTGTAAAAGATATAGCAAACATGACATGCTGGAGGTGGATTTGCATGACAGTAGAGTTCACACTGTGTGGAGCGATTGCCTGATGCATTTCAAATGTTCATTAAGCCACTAAGCACTGCTGTTTCAAGTTGAAAACTACCATTAACTAAATAAAAGAGAAATGAAAATGATTTAGAAAAGAAAAAACAGAGACACCCATCAGAATTCTCTACAAAGAAAGATCTTCAGCTTATTATTATCTTGTTAAATTACAGTTATGCACCGGCGGCTTCCATCTGCCACAGAAAGACTTGCTATAAAGGGTTTTATGAAGAAACGTTACAATAACGGTTTGTTGGCTTTGCAAGTTTGATAGAGAGGAGCTGTCACACTTCTTTTGTGAAAATATTAAACCTAAACCGACTTTCATTCGCTATGTCGTTACAACCTCTGATGCTGAGTCACTTTTGCATATTTAATCTTAAAGTCTGCAACTCATCTCAGTAAAGGAAGCAGGTTGCTTTATTCCCTGCAGGGAGATATGCAGACTTTTCTTAGGCTGATATTTATGATCTACTCTATCAGAATATTGTATTTATTATTTTTTAAATTGGACTGTTTGTTGCATTTTGAAATTATTTTATATTAACTATTCAAGTTAAATTACTTTGGGAGCCAGCGTCAAGTGGCCACTAGAGGAACATTGGCTTCATTTTTCTGCTCAGAAGATGTCTTCTGTTAGGCAGCTAACTGTATCGTTCAAAGTACCAATATAACACAGTGTGGAAAGTGTGGTGAGGGACGGTAATGCAATGTAAGCTATAGTACCTGATGATCACACAGACTTAGTTTGAAATTAAAGATAAAATATACATATTTAAATAAATACTGATAATCACAGCTTGCATGTACTGAAATAGCTCCCTCATCCCTGATGGTAAAGTGAGTAGATAACAATGTTGCTGAGTGAACTCCTAAGATCCAGTATAAAGTAAAATTATTGTATAGTTCACTAGAAGCCCATTCGCACACAGAAATAATATAATCATTTATTATTATTAGATTTTAAATTAATCTTAAAATAATTTTTATTATTATTGCTTTCCTTAATGCAAACTCATCATGTCTTGCTCCAAAACCAAGTTCTTGAATGTACAAGCACCAGAGGAGCTAATTAATACTGTCCCATTTAAACGGTCCTCAGATGAAGTTTCTGAATGTAAGCTTTAATTAAGTTGGTTTTTCTTTTCAAAAAACACACAGCAGCAGTTCTGTCTTGTGATGCAGTTGACTTGAACCAACTTTTTCTCTGCTCACTAGAGGGCAGTATATGACTTTTAGTAAATTCTTAACAGCAATCGTTGCACTATAACAGACAGGGTAATTTAGGTCTGACACTTCAGGTAAACTCTTGGGACGTTTTCATAAGGAGTAAATTATGTACACAGGGCAGTTTCACCCACTAAACAACACGGTACATTGTGCAAAGCTGGGTGCCTTTTGCATAACCTTTTGTGCGAAAGAGAACAAATCTATTTTTGCTATATTACTTATGTCATCAACGTAAACTGAAGAGGTTGATGAGCTCTGAGTCACACAGTGTCAAGGAAGTAAACTGACGCAGAGTGGTTACTTTGACAGGATGTGGTTGTATGTGAAGATGGGAACAGTCATTCAGTTATTTCTTTACACTTTGAGCACAGAAAGAAAAAAACACTTTCTGCAGTCTTTTTAAAATCACGTTAGAACCTTCAATGTAATTTAACCCACTGCATATAGATCTGTTTATTTTAACAGATATATAAATCTGTCATTATAATTCATTACATGATATATAAAAGTTCAATTTCTTTTTCCCACAAAACAAATTAGCTATGTTTATCATTTTCATCTGTAATATGTCATTAGTTTTTATTAGGAAGGCAAACAATCCTGTTAAAAACTAATTCCATCCCATGATTCAGTAGTTTGTAAAACCAACATCAGCAGCAATAACTTCAAGTAATTGTTTTCTGTATGACTGTGGAGGATTTTTTCCTGCTCAGGAACTGCAAAGTATCAAGATCCAATGGCTCCTAGAACAAGTCCATATCTTCATCCCTCCTCCAACGTGCTTGACAGTAGGTATGAGATGTTTGTGCTCACTGTGCATTACGGCCAGAAATTTGAAGAACATTCATTCATATTCTGTGAGTTTGGTGGTAGGACATTAGCGTAAGACATTAGTATAGTCATTAGAAGCAGCTGTAATTGGCAAAATTAGCTTCTGCCACCTGCGCTGTAATATAAATGTCTCAGTTTTCCTGTGTACCTTTTAGATTTGATGGAATCTTCAATTACCATTGTTCACTTATCAAACTAAGTCATCTGTTTTCTGTTTGTATAAATATCCTCCTACTACTATTTATAGGCAGATTTTTTCAGACTCAGACTTCAGACTTTTATTTTACTAGCCTAACTACACAGGCTGACACTGACCTTTAAGGACCTGTAAAACTTGTTTCTTTGACTGCTACTATCCTAGCCTAGTTTTATATGTTGTTTGTTCATTTATGTTGACTTTTCAGTGATTGGTTGCTTACACAACTCTTCAGTATGAAGGGCTCCAAAAACCATCCATTTTAAAAGGCTCTTTGTATTTGCAGCAGAACAATGGCACAAACTAGAGTAGCCCAAAGTCAGGTTATATATTTTTAACCCCTGGTGACTATAAATAGCTACAACATATAGAATTACAAAACTGTGCTTATGTTCTGCCTATATTTATGACTTTTTGCACAAGTTTATGGATTTCAATAGTTTTTTCTGTGAAAAACATGACAATAATTTATTGATTGTCTCTTTCAAGGCATTATTACCTCGTGATTGTCACACTGCTACGATATGAGCCACAGTATTATTGGTTTTTCTCAGTAATGACAGCCCCTCATGTCTCGTTTCAAAATACAAAGATGATGAGAAACAAAATCCTTATGTTGAGGTTTCAGAAAGGCAGTTCACAAACAGATGGTGTTGCATTTGCTATGTCCATCTTTCATATACAGTTTATGGTCAGACAGCAACGATGATCCCACAAAAAGGGTTTGTGGTGTTCAGGAGTTTTGACAACATATTGCCGGTTCATTTAAATCTGACGTCTGAATAAAACTGCTCTCATGAATAATTTAATTTCCCGATTTTCTTGAAATTATTTCAACATTTTGAACATTTATTATGAATTTAATTACATTTTGTGGTTGTGCAATTGCACAGGCATTCTGATGGTGAAACAATTGGGATGTCGCCACATGTAGAGCTGGGACTGCTAACATAACACAGTGCGGAAATATCTCATCAGTATGTGAACCTGTAATATAAGTTGTCCTTGCTTCCCAGTGGGTGACTCCTGACAGGAACACAGATGGAAAATCTAGGAATTGTTGACATAGAAAATCTGCTTTTCCTCCCATTTCTCCTTCCACTCTAAGGTGAAACTGTAAGAATGGACACTAGCTTTAGTAATAAGACTAGTTCCTAACAGAAATGGTTTAGCACTTAACATTAAATTAAATATGTATTTATCCACTTCTTTTCAGTTTGAATTAAATACAGATACCTGAATTTGGACACATAACCTGCTGGTAAGGTGTTGTAGGGATCTGAATTAAATCGAGGTGCATACAACCAGGTTGTCTTTGTGAGTATTATTTTCCCTTGCAAAGGGGTCAAACAACTGCACAGACAGCCTGAGAGCAGTCTGCATGCTCCTATTATGATTGGCCTGTTTATTATTTTTTTTATTTTTTGCCTGTCCCATTTGGATCTTTACCTATCAGAATTATTGTTTGAAGACCAAGAAGGATGCCCAATGGATTTATTTTACCAAATGGACCATCATGGCTTTGCCGTAGTGATCCATTTGATTGACCTTTGTTATTATTTATTTATTTATTTAATTTTCAGTTGTTACAGACATGACATGATTGGGGGACCGTCCCCGGCTCTTCAGTGGCAGGGGGCCCTTGCAACCCAGACCCCAACTGGATGGCCATCTCCACCTCCCAGTCCCCCCGCCCTGACGGCTGGCAGAGAGCGCGGTTGTGTGAATACCCCATGTCTCCCTTCGCCTGCTCAAATGTAGTGTTGTTGCGTGCTGTTCTAGAGTGCATTTAAAACACGGGCGGGCATGGTGCTACCTGCCAGAGAGCAGCAGGTGTCGGCACGTCCCCTCCTAGTAACCCTCAATGTCTACATGCATTTAAAATTGAGAGGTGGGCACCGGTGCCAGAGGTGAAGTTGAGTACACAGACCGTCTCCTGGACGCCGTGTAGCGTGCCCACCCCCAAGGCACTATATGTATGTGTTATGAGAGTGTGAGTAATGTGGATATCTTGTTTGTGGAAGAAAATTGAGGTACAGAAGGGGACAGAGGGGGTGGGATGCCTCCCCTGCGCCCTGGTGCACCCCAAGGCCCTGCATGTAAGGGTGGGTGTGGTTTAGCGGGAAGAGGGAGGCAGTTGGGGATTGGGAGGGAAGGAAGGGAGAGGCAAGTAGCCCCTCCCTGGGGCCAGCTCCCCCCTAACCCCAGTAGGCACCCCCACCCCTTTGAATCTACCGAGGCCAGGGGACCCAGGCCCATCCAGACCAGGGCCCACATCAGCAGCGCCACCAAGCCCCACAAAATCCGTGGCGGCCCACCCGACCCGACCACAGAAGAGGCTGTACCCACCCCAACATCTCGCCAGACTCCATAAGACAATAGACTCCCAGGTTGAGTTCATTCTCCATCTCTCCTATTTATGTCCCCCACCTGCAGAGTGAACTCCTGGAGAGCAGAGAACTCCTGTAAGGATGTAAAAACCTCCCCGCCAGTTGAAGAGCCCTCTAGTTAGGCCGGTGCACCAGAGGCCCTCTGCGCCAGGGCCAAGGCCCCGTGCATCCA
This sequence comes from Pelvicachromis taeniatus, assembly GCA_015108175.1. NCBI lineage: Eukaryota > Metazoa > Chordata > Actinopteri > Cichliformes > Cichlidae > Pelvicachromis > Pelvicachromis taeniatus. The sequence continues at coordinate 4,277 of VURO01046375.1, read as the reverse complement.
CCCGCCCACAACACTAGCGACACACCAATCAGGACCCAAGCCTATGCGGCCCAGCCAGAGTCCCAGCCAGGAGGCGGAGCACCCCCCAGTACTCCAAGCCCCCGCCCCTGCCTCGGTCCCACCCAGGGGCAGCCAGGCTACCAGGCCAGTAACCTACGTCCATCAGCACAGACCCTCCCCCAGCCCCGCTGCACGCAGCCACAAGGAAAACACCACCTAAGAGTCACCAGAGCCTCTAACCCAGTCGTGACCTCAACCCCTGGGTTAAGTCCTCTAGGGAAAATGTCGCTAGGGAATTCCCAGACACCCTAAGCCCGTCCATATTTTTTTTTTTTACAGGATGACGATGTCTAGAGATTTGTCAGCACCTAATTAATGCATGAGCAGGTATTGCAATTCTCCCGTGTGGGGTTAAATTTGTAGCAGAAAACATCCAAGTTTCCTTCTCTCGGGTGTGCCAAATGAGTCACTGTTTCCTTCTGATCAGGATTGAAAGATGAATGGGGCCCTCCATTTCAACCCCGGGTAGTTGGAGGCTCTTCAAGTCACTGTCTGGTGGGCTAGTGGAGAAATGGTGGAGGTGGCTGTGGTGGTCATTAATGAATCACTGGAAGAGTCTGGTGGCGCCACCATCTTTATTGTATGATGGTGATGGAGGTGGTGACACACTGAGGCCCTAAGGAAGGATACAGACAATTGTTTCTCTGAGAAGATTTATCTGCTTCATCTGCTTCCTTCTGAGCCTTTTCTTTAGCATTCTTTCTGTCCCTGCATTGTGTCATATTTCTACGCATATAATGTCTTCAGGTGATTTTCCATTTCGGTAAAATCTTTTACTCTCATTATTTTTCCTTGGCTTTTATCTTTTATTTTATGGTCTATTTTTTTTCTTCCAACTCCATTAGTTGACTCATCCTGAATGTTCCCACTTATGGAAGCTTGAAATTTTATACCCAAACATTCATAATACTTATAGCTCTGTCTTTTTTCCTTCAAATAAACCACATTTGGATATATGAAACCTACTTCTTTATTGGGGTTTTCCTTTACCAGACTCATTTCCCATACTCACAGATGATCTATCTGGCATGTTAATCTCTACCCTCACCCACATTTTATCGATTTATTTCAGGTCTCTCAGCTTTGAGGATAACATTGGCTGTTCCTGGAAATCCTGGTATGATGAGACGATCTGAGGTCTAAGAGGTTTACAATCTTTAGTGCTCAACTATGTGAGGTACAGGCTATAAATTAGGGTTTTCTAAACCAGCAGTCCTCCCTGTCCAGGATGTGCACATCCTCATCACTGAAGGATTGGCCACTGGTCTGTCGGTGTAAATAGATGGTGGAGTACTGACCTGAGGTAGCTCTTCTGTGCTGTGCCATCCTCTGAACAAAAGGTTGTTTGGTTTCCCTCATGTATAAGTCACAGAAATCCTCTTTGCACTGAGATACGTACACTGTATTGGTCTGTTTATGGTGGGGGACCCAATAGGGCTGACATTATAAGTGTAGCATGCTTTGGGGTCACAGAGATGCAGGGTTTTTAGTTTTTTTTAAGGGGTTTCAGCTGTTCATGCTGTTGCATGAATACCATGAAAACGTCAGGCCACTATTCACACGAGTAAGTGTCCATCTGGATTTGTGCAGAAATTTATGATGAGTGAAAATCTAGCGTATAAGTGCGGTGTTGCAACAGTGACCTTTAACCGACAGGTGTTTCTTAGGTAAATGATAGCAGCCGTAGCTTGCTCCAGTTAGTTTATAGTGGTTTAATCCTCCAGAAATAAATAACAGAATATTGTTACTGATCTTGATAATGCTTCAAAAACCATCATAAATCAAAAAGAACTGGGGAAAAACCTGGACCTATTCTAAGTCTTTAAAATGACAATACTGTCCTAAATTAAAACATGGATATCCACATGTTCTGTTTTAGACTTGAATAAAAAAGACAAGACAGATGATCCAATTTAAATGTAAATGTATGTAAGCCAGACAACACAAGATCAAGCAGCACATTAAAAAACTCAAACACCTCACCAGTTTTGGAACGCTCTCCTTCGGGCAGACATTAAGCACTGATACCAGAAGCATGCTTCAGATTAAACAATCAGGGTAATGAATATGTTATTCGGTTTCATGGAATGCACTGATCGACTGTAAGGGGTCACATTCTTGATTGTTGGAATGACTGTTGGTATTAAACTTTGTGTATAGATTTTTATTGACTTGCATTGTCCGCATTTCTTTGCTTTGTATGTTCCATGAGTCATTTTCATGGATGTACACTGGCTAAAAAGCAGGGAATTTAACTGGTCACACACTTGATCTATAACATGTAAGCTAATTGAAAATTGTCGGAGACAAACATGTCATTATGGCATCACGGTGGCACGGTGGTTAGCACTGTTGCCTCACAGCAAGAGGGTCCTGAGATCAATTCCACCATCAGGCCGGGGTCTTTCTGTGTGGAGTTTGCATGTTCTCCCCGTGTTTGCGTGGGTTCTCTCTGGGTACTCTGGTTCCCTCCCACAGTCCAAAGACATGCAATTTGTGGGGATAGGTTAATTGAAAACTCTAAATTGCCCATAGGTGTGAATGCAGGAGTGACTGTGAGTGCAAATGGTTGTCTGTCTATGTGTGTTAGCCCTGCGACAGACTGGCGACCTGTCCAGGGTGTACCCCGCCTCTCGCCCCGAGACAGCTGGGATAGGCTCCAGCGCCCTCCGCAACCCTGAAAAGGATAAGCAGCTGTGAATGGATGGATGGATGGACAAAGAAACTCAGTAAATCATCAAACAAAACTGGAATTAATTCATCTTTGGCTTTTGAAAAATAAAGTTTTTGTCATTTCAGTCTGTGACAGACATATTTAATTCAAATGAGGACCCAAATGTAGGCACTGAGGCAGGCAAAAAGAAAAAGAAAAAAAAAAGAACATTAATAAAACTGGAAGGAAATGATCAAAACATACTATAGGGCATGTGCAGGAAAGTGCAACAGAAGTCCATGAAAATATTAAAAAGTTGGGTACAGAGCACTATATTTCTCATACTCATTTTGAGGACTGCTCTAACAGATTACCTGTTAGGGTTTGGTTTGAAAAGGTTTATACTGTAGGAGTTGAAAGTGAATTTCAGTGAATCAGACACTACTTTTTGCCTTCAAGAGAACCGTTTTTCAAGGACTGTACTTTAGCCGACAAGCTTTGCCATCAGTTTCCAATGTATCCTAAGTGAAGCCGAACTCCAGCCTCACTAAAATGCCTTGCAAAATAGGTAGTCAGGCCACTCAGTTATGGAATGGGAACTTAATGAGGCAAACAGCGGAAAAATGTCAGCAAATATTAGCCTAAATTAAAGTGTGATGTTAAGCTGAAGTACTTGAATCAGCCAAAGCTATATAATGTAACTACAGCTTTGCCTAAACCCATGATTGTCCCTTTGATCATTCTGTGCGCTTCTCTCTCTCTTGCCTAAACATACAGTTAGGGTTTTGGTGTTTTTGCCTGTAATTGATGGAGACATGCAGCATAGGGTGGATTCCACAGTGCACATGCTCGCCTTGATTCTACTGTGTTAAGTGTGGACTGTAGTTAGAGAGGACCAAAACTGACTCAGATGAAAAGATCTGAGTCTGAGCAAAATACAAATATATTGAAACATTGGCTCTGATTTCAGTTATTAAAATGACATGACTGCAAAAAACAAATTTTGGAGCAATGCTGAGACATGTGTTGATGTTTCCTGTTAATCTAATTCAATTCAATTCAGTTCAATTTTATTTATATAGCGCCAAATCTCAACAACAGTCGCCTCAAGGTGCTTTAGATTGTAAGGTGGACCCTACAATAACACATACAGTGAAAAACCCAACAATCATATGACCCCCTATGAGCAAGCACTTTGGCGACAGTGGGAAGGAAAAACTCCCTTTTAACAGGAAGAAACCTCCGGCAGAACCAGGCTCAGGGAGGGGCGGCCATCTGCTGCGACCGGTTGGGGAGAAAGAAGGAAGACAAGATAGAGACATGCTGTGGAAGAGAGCCAGAGATTAATAACAAGTATGGTTGAATTCAGGGAGATCTATTAACACATGGTGAATGAGAAAGGTGACTGAAAAGGAAAAACTCAATGCATCAAGGGGGTCCCCCAGCAGTCTGAACCTATAGCAGCATAACTAAGGGAGGATTCAGGGTCACCTGATCCAGCCCTAACTATATGCTTTAGCAAAAAGGAAAGTTTTAAGCCTAATCTTAAAAGTAGAGATAGTGT
>VURO01046373.1:53912-70284 GCA_015108175.1 Pelvicachromis taeniatus | reverse complement strand
TAAATTTAATGGAAGTCTTAACTGTTGGCAAGATAAAAACCACAAATGTGACAAAGGGGAACTATCACGAGGATTATCTACGTCATAGATTTTCTCTGGGTATCATAAACATCCAAGTTAAACGTAAAGCAATCCATCCAACAGTTTTTAAGATATGCACGGCTGGGTCAACGTATTAAAGGCATTGCCATTCGTAAATGGTAAAATGGCCTGCATTTGTATAGCGCTTTCTTAGTCCGTAAGGACCCCAAAGCGCTTCACACTACATTCAGTCATTCACCCATTCACACACACATTCACACACTGGTGATGGCAAGCTACATTGTAGCCACAGCTGCCCTGGGACGCACTAACAGAGGCGAGGCTGCACAGGGCCCTCTGACCATCACCAGAATGGCATTGCCATTCGTGTGGCTTTGAGCACGTATACCTCTTCAATTGCTTCTTAACCAGTCAACCAACCACACAACAAAAGAGAGAAAATATCCAGTGAGGAAAAAATGAGGTCAGAGGAGAATGACCAGACTGCTTTGAGCTGATAGGAAGGCAACAGTAATTCAAATAACCGCTCTTAAGCAAGAGCGGTTATTAAACCCTAAAGCAGATAAGCTACAGCAGAAGACCACACTGGGTGACGCTTCTTTCAGCTAAGACCATAAGTGAGGCTACACTTCATAAGGCATAAGATTGGAAAAACCTTTCTGGTCTGAGGAATCTCAATTTCTGCTGGAACATTCAGATGGTTGAGTCAAAATTTGATATAAAGAGCATGAAGGTATGTATCCATCCTGCTTTGTATTAACAGTTCATGCCAATGTAATGGTGTAGTGGCATGCTGTTGGCATATAACAGCAGCTGTTGCTGATCACATCCAAACGTTTATGACCACAGTATGTCTATCTTCAGATGGCTGCTTCTGGCAGGAAAACACTCCATCTCACAAAGATCAAATCATCTCAAACTGTTTGTTTGTTTGATTTTCTTGAACATGACTCAAATGGGGTCCACAGTCACCGGACCTCAATCTAAAAGAGCAGCTCTTTGTGGTGAAACAGGAGTTTCACATCACTTAAAAGAAGAGATGCTTCTCCCACATCTTTTAAAAGGTTTTATAGTAACGGACCCATTGACTCGGAAAGGATAATAGAAAGTCATTTATCACCCCAGAAATATATATATGTGGTTTTAAATTGAATAGACTTTAATTTATTGCAGTTTTACACATTTAAGAACTACACTAATGTTTTACAGTGGACCTTGACTGGCAGACCTAGAAGAATGATTGCTGCAGAAGCTACTTAAAGCCCAAAGTAATGATGAAAATGGCTCAAACAGCAGATATGAGCTGGTATATCTACTTTTGCATGGTCCATTAAATGCAAACATTAAAAATGTTCCTGCATAAAATATATTGATTTTAGAAAAGTCGCCACTTGGTCACTTTAGTCTCAAAAATAGATTGGCTGTTTGAGGGCTAATTAGTAATTGTCCTGTTTGTTAAACAGTATTGATAATGTAGCATTGCCCCTGTTAGTCATCTTTGTAGTTAAGTATTTTGCTCTTTTCTTTCATTTTACTATTTGAAAACTTGTGTTTTCTGATCTTTCTGATTCTGAAATTTGATTTCATTTTATAAGTGGATTAAAATGTATTACAGTTTGTGTTTAGCCCCTTAACGTCTAGCATATTTGATAGATGTGTTTTGTGAGTTTTTTTAGACGTCTTCATCCTCAGTGTGTTTACTTGTGATGTGAATGATACTTCATGACAGTTTTACAGTGCTACAAGCTAGAAACAAGATTTGTACCCTAATATATTTTTAAGTAATAAATTACTAATTATAGATGCAAATTAAAACACATACATACAAATCCTTTTCTTTTTAACTGTCAGAAGGAACACTCCATTTTCAAAAAAATTGAATTTTATTTGATGGTTCAGGTAGTTTTCGGGTTGTAGTGGCTCTGCAAAGCATTTCAGAGACAACTACAACAGCTAACCTTTCAAAACCCACATTTTTTTTCAGTGACCTCAAAAGCCCAGAGAGTAAATTTAACAAAGCTACAGCAACATCACAAAAACCACCTCAGCGGTGTAATGATTCGTGAAGCAGGTGGAGTAGTGCCGATTGGACACAGGCACCCCACAGCCCCAGCTTATGCATTTCAAATGACTTTGGTTGCACAGATGTGCAAAATTCTTTTTAAAAAGTCACTGTCCCAGTGTAGACTGGTGCACTCTTATCTGCTCTAGTGATCGCAACGCTGGGCTCATTTCTCTGCTAAGTGTTTAGTGAGGAATGAGTAGCTGAGGCGTGCTTTAGATTTGTAGTGTGGAGATGTGGACTACAGCCAAGATTTGTGTGGACGTGTTGCCGTCTGACAGGCTTTTCATCAACAACATCGCAACAGTGGACTAATGCCAGAGTTTGGAGTGTACGGACTCCATCATTCACAGACTTACACACTCCCTTCATCCTGGAGCAATGAGGCGAAGCATTCTGCTCACAGATCATGTACGCCCAAGACAAGTTTAGGACTGGGGTGAAGGAGATGACATCTGACAGAGGTTCTATTGGCTGAACACATCTTATCCACGACTGAGCCACCAGGACATCTATCTCTTAATTCAATCAAGACACAAGGAAATTGCCTTCAAATTCAATGCATGTCAGTGTATCTGTCACTGAAGCAGCATCAATCACACGGCTCATTTGTGAGCCAAAAAAATCCAGAACCTCCTGAAAAATGTCTTCAAGACACTTCACACAAAAGGTTTGGGTTTAGAAGGGTGATTTTTTGAGGGTCAAGGTTCACTAGACAGATTTATCTTTATGTGGAGAAGGTTGATTTTAGAATTTAGACATTTTCCTGAAATCTCAGCTGGAGCTGTACATGTACTAGTATTTTGTATATAATCCACAGAAAGTATAAAACAAATGGATGTAGCTTCTGGATTAGAAAAATGAAATGAGTACAAAAGTACCTAAAAACATCCATTCTATCTGAAGGCCACCAGATGGCAATAGCTGTGGTTGCAAATCAACTTCCAGTCCTATGGAAGGGTTGATCTGATATCTCCGTGTATATGTTGTTTCTGCATTGACAGACCAATCACATTGTTGAATTTGTCTTTATTAATTTATACAATATAATAAATATAATATCAAGCTAGGTTAGATGTTAGCCCAATTTTTGTCACGCATGCTGGTTTGTTGGTGATGATTTTGAGCCATAGCCAATGAGTTGGAGACCTATAGAAGTCTATGAGAAAACAGCTTTGCTTCTGATGTCCATAAACACTTTCCTGCTGAGTTTAAGGGATCACTCATTTTGGGTCATACTGAATAAAAGATTAATAATTAATCATGATCACACTAAGAGTCAAAATGAAGAATTAGCTGTGGCATAAAAGTGCACTCTCATTACCTAATTGAGTATTCAGTGCAGTTGATTCCTCTCGTGCATTTCCATCTACTTCAGTGAATCTTTCAGTGAGAGAATAACAATCATCAACAAATTCCTGGAGAGAGCGATTGCTGAAATGGAATAGACATGAGGGAATGAACAAAGAAGTGAAAAAACCTGAGGGACAAATACCCACCTCCCCACCCCCCAAAGAAAATATAAAGTTATAGACTATATTGATATGAAACATGTGTAAACTTTCTGCATTTGATGTATTTTAACCATACATAATGCATATTACAGGATGTAACACCAGCATTTTTAAAAACATGGCTTGGATCTTCCCACTCGATTTGATTTCCACGCCACCCTACAAAGAGTATATACAATCTCCACACATTCCTGCTCCTGAAAATGGTTTATTTCTTTAAATAAAACAGGAAAGTTAGACAGAGGCTTCTCCCCACTTTTACCTAGCCATACTTTAACAAGAAAAGACTGGATTTTATTGAGCTCAATCTCATTCTTAAAACTATTTATCCTGAGGCATCAGTGTGAGGAGGAGTCGGTGTATTTATTTCACAAAGCAAACCCTCAAGAGAAATCTTTCTCGCCACATTGAGCCTCTGATAATGTTAGCTTGCTGCTAGTGGCTAATAGCTAGTATATTGAATCAGACAGTGTGTGTGTGTTTACTGTAGTCATATATGAACGCCTGAAGTCTCTTTAGGTTTAGATTCGGGTGAAAACAGCTATTTCTCTCTCCTGCAGGCGCTGCTAGACATCCCTGCATCTATAGCACACAGTAAAAGTTTTATATGATGGCTGCAGTATGCTAATAAAACGACACAGGTTCTCTGCAGTGCAGTCATTTTCGAGCATAAAGCACAAATGAGAGTCATCTTGACTTCTTTTAAAGGAGATTGTTAGAGTGGACCAGTGACGCTTGTGATGTGTGCAGCATGAAGCAGCTGAGCATCTACATGACCACAAACATGCTCTTTAGGAATATTCCTGTTTTTGTTTGTTTATTTGCTTTTGTAGAAAACAAAAATTACAAATAAAGTCTTACTAAATGGTGTGTTTTTATGTTTTCTAAATTATGCCCGGAGAGGATTTCTAAAGGTAAATTTGCAGTGAGTCTCTTCTGTATTGAGCAACAGATGGGATGTGACTTAAAGCTCAATGAGCAAGTTCCTCCCAGTTCTGATGATCTTGTAATACTGTGCTAACAGATATCGACACTCGAAAAGGCAAGAAGAAAGAAGAGCTTGTGTTAATGATCAGAAAGGATCTGATTTCTCTCCACAGTCTTCATTCTCCCACTAAAAAATTCACTTTCTGTACTGGTCCTCTGCTTCCTCAAAGACTGCTGTCACTTTCATTTCTCTGTCGCCCCCTCGTTCCCACATGCCCCTATTTCTTTTTATACCCCAGCTAAACCTGCCAAAATAAAGAAACTATAAGTTTGGTGTCTTTTTCAGCTATCTTTAGTTTAAAGTTGGCACCTTCAGAAAAATAATGGCCAATGCTTATGATTTACACCCCTCTAAGAATGCTGATGATTTCAGACTGATTCCCAAGTTTGTGTCTCCTAGTGTTGCCAAACATGTGACAAGGGCTGTGAAAGATAAAATGATGTGGACATGTGTGTACAGTTTTGTGTTAACATATAGAGCAGTGTTTTGTATTAATTAAGACTGTGTCTGGTGGTTATTTGCAAGGCTGTAGCCTGTTTATAAGTTATACGTTTTAATTCTTGGAGCTACTTCTTTTCATGCAACCTCGTGAAAAGAGAATATTATATTTGTAAATGAGACTATAATAAGGTTTGAGTTTATAAATAAGAGAAAACAATAAACCATGTCGAATGTGAAACATAGGTTGATTTTAGTGAGCAAACAAACTCATTGCTATCCACCCAAATCACTAAATGTGAAAATGTAAAGTACAAACCAATGAGGGATGTTTTATACTCTATACAGTTATGATGTTTTGCACACATGTGACATGTCTTATCTACAAACAGTGTCTGGGGACTCCCAGAGCTGTAGAGAAACTGTGAAAGGTGCAACACAAAGTTGAAAAAGGAGACTTTCCCTTCAGAGTCAAAGGTGTGTCTTTTAAAAATGAAAGTCTGAAGCCCAACTTTTATTTTGAAGGTGAATTTTCTCCATTTGTAGTTCGAGGTGCACTCGGACAGTAGTTAGCGAGTATTTAAAGACCAACGCGAAAGACGTTTGGTTTCTAGCCTAACCCCGGTTCTGTGAAAGTTGAGTGACGTGTCTCACTATGGGACGCGTCCTCTGATGTGAGGCAACCGTTGCAACCTGCGAACAACCACAGTAATCGGATCAGGTTTTGGTGCAGCGCCTTCTTTGCAACCAATTTCGCCCAGTGAGAGCCAACAACCTCCAGGAACCACTGCCAACCAGTTGATAAACACATGTTTTTCTTGACTATATCACAGCCAATATGTCAGAAAACTCTCGACCAATCTGCACATAACATTACATCAGAAACCTCATAGGTCTCAACACTGTTTTCTATGGAGCCAGAAGTTACCTTATATCAGGGGTCTCAAACTGCAGTCCTCGAGGGCCGCTGTCCTGCAACTTTTCCATGTGTTCCTGTTGCAACACACCTGAATACAATTAGAAGGTCATTAGCAAGACTCTATAGAACTTGACTGCATGCTGAGGTGGCAATTCAGCCATTTGATTCATGTTACAGCAGCTCATCAATGAATGAACACAGTGCTATAAAAGTACTTTTAGAAGTACATTTTTCCAAACACTTACATTTACTTAAATTTACTTAAGTAGGGCTAAGGGTTGCCACCTCAGCATGCAGTCAAGTTCTATAGAGTCTTGCTAATGACCTACTCATTGTATTCAGGTGTGTTGCAACAGGGACACATGGAAAAGTTGCAGGACAGCGGCCCTTGAGGACTGGAGTTCAAGACCCCTGCCTTATATGGATGAATAGTGTGTTAATCACCTAACACGAGCTTAAGGTGGTTGCGAGGATGCTACGTAACAGACAAAAAATTTCCCCCACCAAAGGCTGAAATACAAACTTTTGGGATGGTCTGTACCACACACCAAGCTGTTATATTAGTTAGATGATCCAGAAAGCACAAATAGCATGAACACATTGAAGATGTCCAGTTTAATTAATGGAAGTAATAGATGAGGCCTAACCTAATATTACATGAGGATGAGTTATTAAAAAAAACAATATAAGGGACATAGCAGCTCATCTGGCTCACAATCCATCAGAATTTGCACATTATTGTAATGAGGTACAGAAATAAAGTTTTCCTGTTGTTGGTTGGGTGTACTGTATGAACTAATGTGAGAGAGAAAAACAAATGCAATGTTAAATCCCTTTTTGAGCATCCGCTAGAGCAGGGGTGGGGCCTCAAGGGGCGGTGTCCTGCAGGTTTTAGATGTATCCATGATCCAACACAGCTGATTTAAATGGCTAAATTATTCAGGGGGTGCATCCTTCGGAGGACCCGGCCTTCGCAGTCTACGTGGGCCGAGTCCTCCGAAGGCCGGAAGTGCGAGGCTTGTGTAATGGGACGGTCTAGCCTTCAGATTTGCATCACCAGCTGTTCCCGCTCTTACAGCTTCCACTTCTTCAGTTTTACCGTCTCCATTGCTGCTGCCAGTGGTGGAAACTGGAATCGGCTGGGCCGCACTATGAATTCTGGGATATGGTGGGCCACGAAGGATACACCAGACCCATCCTTCAAATTCGGGAAATGAAGGACGCATTTGTCAGCCGCATTTGGAGGAGTCTACGAATTGGGACACCCTACGTTGCGTTGCTGTGACATAACCGGCCTACAAATGCGGTCTCCGGAGGATGCAGCCTCTGAATTGGGACACAGCTAACATGTCTTGAAGTTCTCCAGCAGCCTGGCGATGAACTAATCATTTGATTCAGGTGTGTTGACCCAGGGTGCAGGACATCGGCCCTTGAGGCCTGGAGTTCCCCGCCCCTGCACCTAGAGGAACTGCAGGCCTTGTTACTCGTCCAATGAGTTCAGTTTGCAACCCCAAAGTTTCCGCTTGGCTAAATGTTATTCTCAGCTTCAGAAACCACAAAACACATTCCCTGAAAACAAAACCTAAACACAACATAATTGCACGAACCACCACAATGTGTTAAACGTAAACTTTAACTAGTCCAATGAGTTCAGTGCATACTAATTATGAAGCAGGCAGAAAGTACAGGAACGAATGTAAAAAAGGAAAAGTACTTATAGATAAAGTTAATTTTTCAACTTATGTAAAGCCATTTTTCGCATCTATGGTATTAGCCCTGAGATGCAGGCACTAAAAGCAAAGTGAGAATCCTTTGAAAGATAAACCAATGAATAGTTTTATTTAGCAGTAAACTTTGTATAAAGCGCAACAAAGGCAACAGAAACATAAAACCTGTCAAATCAATATCTAGCGTGAGCTCTTGTAGCCCCCTCACTTGAGTAGTTTTTCAAGGTGGTTGGCAGGTAGCATCATTCTTCGGTTATTTAGGCTGTCTCAGTGTTTTCTGTTTCTTCGCGTAATCCCACACCGACTCTGTGATGTAGAGATCAGTGTTTTACGGGTGTCATACCAGATGTTCCAGGACTCTTTGTTGCTTTTGCCATTTGAAGAGTTTTAAAAAATTAATAAATAAAATAAATATCACTGCATGTTTAGAGTTGTTGCTGCAGAGCTGCAGGGGTGTCTGACAGGTATTTGATGTTGGATAGGAATCTAAAAAACATTTTATTACATTTTATTTTTTGCACAGTAGTGAATCGGTTGCTTGCTGTGGAGAGCCGTGTAATAGCTGCGTAAGATGGCAGGGTGATCACATAAATTAGCTCTTTTTACAGAACACAAGAGAAACATTTGGAATCAAATGTAACATTGTTTGAAGGTGCATTTTAAAATTAATCTTCCATCATCCCTCATTATGTAAGATGGTTTCAAATGAATGCATATCTAGAAAATACTGTGTCCTTGGAGAAAAACTCAACAAGCTTCTGCTCTATGAAAAGGGAAGAGTGGCAGTAAATGACAGGAAACTTTCAGCATTAATGTTTTAGCTTCATTAACCCTTATTTCCTTAATACATCACATCTTCCTTCCAGTGCTGTAATAGAAATTATGCACAATGAAGACACTCCTTCCCTTATTTTCCCGTACAAGCAAATTACACTCATCATCAGTAAAGGTCAAATCCTGCATGGCCTTATCTTCCCATCCTCTACTAAACCTTTCCTTTGGCTCGTGTGACCTGCTTTAATGAAACACGAAAACACAGAAAATCATCACCCGGCCTCCTGAAGCACACTGTGTGATTTGGTTAAATAAACACTCACAGCAGAAACTGTGCATGCCGAAGGTCTGAGCTGTGATCAAACAGATCCTTCGGATAGTAACAACTGCAACATCAATAATGCAGACATGTCATTACTCTCAACAAATTTAAAGCTGCCAAGAAATAAAAATGCATTTTACCCTCCTGTCCTAGGTGTATTGTTTTGCCTTTGATTCATATGCACGTCATAAAAAAAAAAAATTGTATTGTTGGAAAAATTCTACCCATTTTTCTTGAGTCAGAAAAAATAGTTAAAAAAAAAAAAAAAACTCTTCCAAAGAAATATGATTTTGTGCCGACCCAGCAAACTTATCAAGTCAACAACATGACGATTGTATATTCCACAGCGCCTGTGGATGTGTGTGAGCACAGGCAAACTAAAGGACTGACGACCAAATTAAACGTGCATGTTGGAGGGAAAACATTAACCGATTCATTAATTTATCTTTGTAAAATAAAGATTTACTGTCATTCCTTATGATATATTAAATCAAATCTGTATTTTCCACCCGCCCGCCCGCCCGCCAGGACAGTCCAGTAACATGCTGCATGTTCGGTTAATTGGCAATATAAATTGGCTAAAAGGAATGGTTTTCTGGGACTCTGTGTTTCTGCTGCGATTGACTGTTAACTTGCTTAGTGTCGCATGTTTCTCACCCAGCATAAGCTGGGATAGGCTCCAGCCTCCGGTCCACACACTGGATACTGTGAGCATTTATTATTCTTTACATACTTGCAGTTTTATTTTTATCCTTTACTGGTCTGTTCTAATTACGCATCATTTTAAGGTTAGACCTTGTCACTTGAATGACAGCAATCCTCTTGACTTGAGCATCCATACAAACAACATTTCATGTGGTTGAAACCCATTAAACACATCTGGAGTAGGGGTGAGTTTAAAAAATAGATTTTCCGATTCAAATCGATTTTAGCTTGAATAACGCGATATCGATTCATTAAATCCTGAATCGATTTTTAAATATAAATGTATTTTGGCACAAACGCCAGAATTTCAGGTTAAGGCTCACAAAAATATTTTTTCAACCACCACCAAACAGCTAAAACACCAAATGAGGAGCAGGTAAACTGATTCCGCACAAAGATGTAAGCACGAAGCGCGGAACCGACGCATCAGAATCTGTGAGATGTCGGCTTTCTCACCCGACGCCACGTACACAGACACGCCGTCGGGGCTGAAAGCCAACATCTCACAGATTCTGATGCTGCAGGTTTTGTCACTCTTCAACTAAAATTCACTGAACCAGCTTGTTTCTTTTTTCAAAAGAAAGCCTAATTTCTGCCGTTCAATACCAAAGAAATTAAAATCATGCCAAATTCCAAAATCTCCAAATGTTTCTGTGTTTTATCCTCAGTTAGTTTGATACAAAGGCATCTGCTGTGATGCGTTCACCTCTGATAAAGTCTCACAAGTGTCAGTACTGATAAATAATCAGAATTATAATATTCTGACTGAGTCAAAATTGAATGGAATCAAATAGGGATCGACTCAAATCTGGACCTTGTGAATCAGAATTAAATCTATTATAGAAGTGACGATACCCAGCCCTAATGTGGAGTGTAAAACAATAGAAATACACTTATTTGTACAGAGTGTTGGTAGTAGGAATGAAAACGGTGCCAAAACAATTCCTGTGAACAAGAAAATACAGAAGATTTATACAGTGTAAAAATCCTAATAATGAAGCGTGACAAGCAGTCAGGCTTGCAAAGTATTGCAGTATCAGCATGTGGATAACAACCTGGACATAAACCATTTTCAGATACAAGCTGACAGAAAACAGATTCCACACTTCCACAAAACGGAAATTAGTCTTCTTTCGTATCACAGCCCATTAAATTTACACAAGACATCAGGACATACAGTCATGAGGTGACTAAAGCAATAAGTCCGGAGCAATAATGTGTTATGACCTTCTTTCTATGTTTCAGCCTAACACCTTAACCTACACTTATACATTATGATGTACAGAGTTGTAGCCCGGATAAAATATTCTCTCGGGGCATCCAGCAGCAGGAGAAGGTCCCGGTAATTTAGAACATGCTGGCTTGATGACTTATGTGTATAAACGGATCCTGAAATACCTCAGGGAGCAGGTAAAGTATTTGGCCCCTTGTTCGGTAAGTAATCCCTTACAGCAATACAGGGGCGAGGAGCAGGGCTGCTCCTTGCTCCTGGTCAAAGGGTTACCATGGCGTCGGAGAAGGGGGTTAAGAGTGGCGATGAAGGCGCGTCTGTCTCGGTTCACGGTGTCCTGATTGTTTTCGATTGAGGGAAATGAAGGAAAACCCAGAAGATAAGCTGCCACTATGGTGATGCTGTGCCTGTGTGCATTTCAACAATAAATCTGGTCACTTTTTCTTATTCTTAAAAATTTTTTTTTTTTAAATATAAATTTGTCATAATAATACATGTTTGTTAAATCTCATATTTAGCTCTTAAAGCGCCGCTGTCATGTTTCTTAATTGCAGATTTATTATGATTTTTAAGCTTTTATATTTTGTACACACACATCACATCCCTATGACTTTGGGGTCATACACTGTGACGTCACCTGTTGGTTAATGAAAACCCTTTGTGAAACCTGGAGCCCAACAGTACAGGCTTACAGGCTAATGACAATAGCAATCACATGTAGCTAGCTACAAACACTAACAGTGATTGTAACTTACAAAATGAACTTCCCTTTGTTTTCAAAACTAGAAGCTAAGCCACAAACTCAACCACAAAGTGTTTACTGAGATCATCCTGGATGTATAGACCTCTATTCAATGTTGTTTTGGTTTTCTTTTTTTGCCCCCTGTTGGCCATTAAAGGAACATAGTTTTGATGTACTTCTGCTGTGCCTTCACTTTTCAGATAGAGAAGCCTCTGTTTTATACATCTATATCATTTAAAAACATAGATGGTTTGTTTACTCCCATTCTGAAGCCTTCATTTTAGCTTAATGACCAAAAGTGAACATCCATCCATCCATTTGCAGCCGCTTATCCTTTTCAGGGTTGCGGGGGTCGCTGGAGCCTATCCCAGCTGTCTTGGGGCGAGCGGCGGGGTACACCCTGGACAGGTCGCCAGTCTGTCGCAGGGCTAACACACATAGACAGACAACCAGTCGCCCTCACAGTCACTCCTGCATTCACACCTATGGGCAATTTAGAGTTTCCAATTCACCTATCCCCACAAACTGCATGTCTTTGGACTGTGGGAGGAAGCCAGAGTACCTGGAGAGAACCCACGCAAACACGGGGAGAACATGCAAACTCCACACAGAAAGACCCCGGCCTGATGGGGGGAATGAACACAGGACCTTCTTGCTGTGAGGCAACAGTGCTAACCACCGTGCCACCATTCTGCCCAAAAGTGAACATATTTCACCTAAAGCTAGCTAAACTTGGTTGGCAAATTGCATCCATAGACTATACGGATGAAGTCGTTACTCGAAACACGCAATATATTATTTGTTACTTTTTTTTAAAAGCATTATTTAATTATTCTCTGGCAAAAGTAATTCATTTTACACTACTGGCATAATTACCGTATATCTTCCAATTGTAGCCCAGGCGTTTATTCAAAAAATTATCCGGCCGGCCCGGCGTTTAAAAGAGACTGGTGGTTGTTATTCCCTTCTCGGAATTGTTGCAGAAGTGAGAGGAAGTGAGGGAAGTGAGAGGGAAAGAGGACCCAGGTGCGGTTTTTAGACTGAGGTGAAAAGACAGTGCGTTTACTTACAGTGCTCCAAAACGTAAAAGGAGAAGAAGACAGCGTAGAGGGACTTCCGGGTCGAAGGTCACCCGGCTACTATTGGAGACTATTTGCATGATATGTTTTCAAACCCAGCGCTTATTAGAAACCGGCATTTAAAAGAGACTGACGGTTATTGGAAGATATACGGTACTAGTTATTAATACAAACCTAAGGCAAGGTAGGGGCAGCCACCTGCTGCAACTGGTTGGAGAAGAGAAAACAGTCTAACACTGTTACAGCAAAAAAAGAAAGTTGTGCTATTAGCCTGTGGAGCTAGGCTGTTTTCTGTAATGATAATTCATACCACCTACTGCAACAGTGTGGTTTAGTAACATGTTTAAACAGAGAGATTACTGGAGCTCTTTGGCAAAAGATGAATAAGCTACATCAGGTTTTGGACAGTGAGTCAGACAATACAGGCTTGTTGTTTTAAGTATTAATAAAGACGATAGAGAAAATCACCAGCCTTGTTCTTGAAGAACGAACTAGAGCCCTGAGCAAATTGAGATAACGGGCTCCTCGGCACAGAAATGTAGGCCACCCACCTCTCTTTACACAGAAGCCAAGCAGTAAAAGAATGTCTTTTTGTAATCATTCTGAATCCCCTTGTGCCTATTTTGCATTCTCTGTAGTGATTTTGTGTCTCTTTGTATTTGTGTTATCGGTCTCTTTGTAGTCATTTTGCATCCCTTTGAAAGTCGTTTGACTTTCCTTCCTGGAAATATTCAGAGCTTTCTAACTGGTTCAGGTGGCTCCTGGGCATGTGCCCAGTGGGCTTTCTCAGTAATCCACCCATGGCTCAGACAACCAAAGCTCTTTTTTCAAACCAAAAATTTAAGCTCCCATTTCATTGCGGACACTAGTTTCTATAAGCGACAATTGCAGTCACTGTCTTCCTTCTGAAAAGACTCTGCTCTAACAACACAATCCCTCACACATAAACCCCTCTGCTGGCCATCATTTCAACCACAATAACACCCACCACACCTCACTCTGCTGGCTTTATGAGACTTTGTCATAAAGCCATGTTGTTTCGCAAGAGCAGCTGAGCTCAATCCTTTTTTTTTTTTTAACGTTGTGCTGTCATGACAGCAGATAACAATCCAGCTGCCGTGTGAAGTGTGAGATAAATGCTCTGCTCGGCTCACGCTGCAGCCTTGTCCAGAAGAGCGGAGAGGAAGAAAGATGCTTGTAGTGATCAAGCCTGAATGGTTCTCTCCATCTGTGTAATTGGTTGAAATGAGCTATGAGGACCACCTGCTGACTCTGTCATTCAGAGCTCTTTTACATGGAAACTGTGCCCAATGTCAGAGAAAGAGGCACACAGGGAATGAACATAAGTGTTACCATCAGCCCCACTCTGTAAAACTCCTCAGAGGAAATTAACTCCTGTGCAGCACGAGATCGATTATATTGTGGTCAGATTATCTTGGCTCTTACTTTATGTAACTAAATATCCACAGCGAATGTTTAAACTGCATCCGACAAAGATAACGGCTATTTAGATACGTGCAAATTTCACATTAAAGCCATTATTATGCAGCTTCCTTGCAATATCACTCAACATTTAAGATAAGCTGCAATAAATTTCCAGTTATCAGCAGACTACACAAACCATTAAAAGTCTCTCTCCTCACTTTTGACTCTGCTGCTAACCTAGCAGGCTGGCTGGTAAACATTACACACAGCATTTAGCATCTAAACAGCCGGATAGCTTTGCCAAAAGTTAGTGGAAACCAAAACCTCGCTTTAAAGCAACAGGCCAAACACAAGCTCATCCCTCACCGTTTGAATATACAGCACCATATTTTCCATTAGTAGCATTTTTTAAAAACACGACGACAAAAAGTTACGCAAAAGCAAGTTTAAAAAGGCGAGTAGTTTATTATTAAAGCTCTCAGGCTCAGAGGGAGAGAGCTCCAGAGTCGGGGGGGGCCCACTGATGCAAAAAGCTCTCACAACCAGCAGAGCCTGATCACATGACCTCAGAGACCCGCTGGGGATGTGTGGATGTAAAAGTTCACTGATGATTGCTGGTGCTCGTCCATGCACAGTCAAAATCAGAATCATGAAGCGGATCCTGTAGTTAATAAGAAGCCACTGCAACTGAATTACCAACTGTAATATACAGTTGTGTGAAAAACTAAGTACATCTTTACTGCTTCTATAGGAATTAAGAGGGTCAGTAGCAGCCAGGTGTTAATAATTGTGATCATTTTCTTAACTGATCATCAGCAAGTGTGAGCACCTCTATCAAAGGAGAAGTCTTGGCAGTTTGCTGATCCGGAGTATTCAGCTGTGTGTTAACATGATATCACCATCTTCGCAGGAGTGGACGTCCCAGCAGATTCACTCCAAGGTCAGACCATCACGCCTCAGTTAAAAGGTAAAGTTGAAGCCTCTGCTGTGTGAGAAGAACATGACAGCAGGGTTTAGATTTGCAAACCTGCAACATGTGAGGCCGTCGCTCAGACATCTAAACGTTGGCTGAAACTGGGTCATGCAACAAGACAATGATCCCAAACACAGCACGAATTTACAACAGAATGGCTGAAAAACAAAAGAATAGAAGGTGCTGCAGTCCACACCTCAACCTGACTGAAATGCTGCAGTGAGACATGAATAAAGCTGTGTGTAAATGAAGTCCTGCAAACCTCAATGAACTGAAGCGACATTGTAAAAAGAAGGGGGGATGGGCCAAAATTCCTCCACAAAGATGCGGGAAACTGATAAAGTCAAAACAGAAAACAATTACTTCAAGTTATTACTTCTAATAGCGTTTCTACAAGCTACTAAATCACAAGGTGTAGTTTAGGTTTTATTTGTTTTGTTTTTTTCCACAGGACTGTAAAGAGCCCTCGGAACACTTCCATTTTTCACAAGGACTGCATTACGCATTTCTTACGCGTATTCTGGAGGACAGAGTGCAGCCTTGTGTGAACCCGTGTTAATGTAAATTATATTAAATATGCTCCAAATTCACAAACTGTTCCCTTCATTTTCTCCTCTTAACACATCCAAGCATTAACCCAAGCTGTTATGTTTAAACTCATTCTCATGTGCTCCTATTTATTGTGCTGCATCTTATCATTACTGCAATCACTTATGTTCCACTTTTGGAGGTGACAAGCTTAAAAAAAACAAACCAGGGGAAGAAAATGAATGATCGGCTGGGGTCTGGATTCATTAAAAGAAAATTCACTCAACAATCAACGGTAACAGCCTCAATAGGGCTTAATTAGTGCAATAATCAGATGAAATCTTGGCTCTGTAATTAGTGCATATTTACCAAGGGCTGATTTGTTGCACGGGAGGAAAAAAAAAGGCACATCACATTAGAAAACTGCTGTTTGGTTAGCTTCCTTCTTGTACTTCTACCTTCTACTTGTACTGAGATTGTTTTAATACAAGATATTGATACCTATACTGCAGTTTCCCAGGGAAATCAGGGCAACAGGCATTTAATTCATTTCCTATTTTTACCAGCTAACCAGGGGAATTGACTTTACAACCTTCTCTTCAATAGTTTGTCTCCTGCCATCCCATTAAGCCTCAAAATAAACCTAAGCTGAAGGTCATTACTTGTTTTAGCCTTCACCCATCTTTTCATCATGTCCAGCCCCTTTTATGTCTTTGGGCCTTTAGCGTCACCAACTGATGACAGCAAATCCTCTGGCCTACTCATTCATAATGATGGATGCAGTTAAGGTAATCCACAATGTAAATAAAATCCTCATTACTGTTACATAAATCTGTCACAGTCTCCTCTCTGTAAGTGTGTCCCCCCCAACAGATGTGTGCATGGTCTGGCAGTCAATTACAG
>VURO01046373.1:37203-53889 GCA_015108175.1 Pelvicachromis taeniatus | reverse complement strand
AAAACCCCACCCTTCACCTTAAAAAAAAAAAAAAAGAAAAAAAAAAAGAAAGAAAAAGAAGCCCCCTCCACCATGGCAGAGGAGGCAGCAGAGCCCCGTATCTTTATCTGATCTTTATCCTCTCTGAGCAGCACAAATGGGGGAGCTGTCAGTCTAAAACTCCACAGTTAGCCAGAGCTCGCTGGAGTCCTCTTTAATGCAAAGCATCATCTCAACATAGACGGTGGTTAGGCAGTGAGGTTGAAAACGACAAGCAGTCAATTGACACACGTTTGAGAGGAGGTATCCAACTGCAACATTATAAATATTCATGAAGCACGTAAACAAAAGGCAAATGTTTGATTAGGACTGATCAGTAAGGTATGAAATGACAAAAACCTTCCTGGAATCATATTTTACACATGACCTGTTCACATATAACAGGAGAAACAGTGGCATTTATTCACGTCCCCCCTGTAACAATTGATCACACTCGTTTGGTTCTCCCTCTGGTCTGTGCTTCTATGTTACTGAGTTCGGAGGACATTAGTCATCTGCCGACCTGCAATCAGGCCACATTAAGGTTTTAGACATCATCAATAGTCCACCACCATCCATCCTCACTATATGTTTTATGCAGGTTCCTTCTGACCTCATATCAAGCACCTTTTCTCCCCTCAGACACTGAACCCTGATGCTGTCTCCTGGCTGTCTCCTCAGATCAATAGACTCACTTAAGCGAGTGGTCCTCCAGACGTGAAACCAGGACACAAACCCAAGGCACAAGCATCAAAAAGGGTTCTGTATGTGCTCCTTTTATCTTCTTCTTTAAAGCAAAGAGATGGCAACATATGGAGTGTGTCATTCTCAAGGACAGTTCAGTTCATCGTGTGACCAGACTTGGCAGAACAAGATAGTACTTATGATTGCCTCTGGCCATGTCACTCCACTCAAGAAGATCTCTCCCCCTTAGTCCCTCAGCTCATTCCCACTCTCATCTATTGGCTTCCATCCATCTTTCTTTCTGTCTGCAGGCCTCCATCCCCAAGTACTCGTTTCTTGAGTACATCCAGTTTATCGGTGGCCAACGCTTCTCTTAAGGCCCCGAAGAAGCCGTGATAGTGGGCTGTGTTGTGGATCATGAGTAGAACTCCAGCCAGCAGCTCATTGGTCACCAGCAGGTGGTGCAGGTACGCCCTCTGGTGGTTCTTACAGCAGTAACAGCCACACCCCTCCACCAGGGGCCTAAAGTCGTCCTGATACCTGGGCAGAGGTTCAAACACAGTTTGAGTTTAAGTAGAATTCACGAACAGACATTGTAAATGTAAATGAGGTCTTCAGCAAACACATGAAAGAAAAGAACTTGCAAACACTGCTACTTATAAAACCCACTGAGGTATTACAATAGCTGTTACGAACCTTTTCTCTTTGAGGTTCATCTCAAAGGGTGTCATCTGTGTTTGATCATCACGATTAAGATCGCCATTCTGCTGGCTCTCCCCTGCTGTCTCCTTCTCTTCGTTCATCTCCAGCACTGGAGAGAGAGCAATAATCAAACATGTACCAAAGAATCGATGCAGCTAACACTTATACAGCCTAATTTCTTCCAACCATTTGAATAGAACATCAACAGTCACTGTTGAAAATGGCATTAGCTCCAATTGTGGCTGCAGCATGAGTGACTGAAGTCTTTAGTGCAAAGGGGGGTGGGGGGTGCAAGCTAAATACACAGTTGATTCAAGCTGCAAACATTCACATGCAATGGTTTTACAATATTGGCCATGAGTCCTTGAGTGCAGTCCAGATGCATACCATTATCTATACCGATATTATCAACAAGAGCAAAGTGAGGAGCAGAATTAACACACAAACAGAGGCATTTATGTGTGTAGCTGCTAATTAACAACAAACACCCAACATACACCGGAGTAGCAGAAGCTGTACTAGTACTAACTGAGACAGCCATTACCAAATCATAAAACAAAACCTTTTATTGGCAACCTGCACAACCTACAGTACTCAGAAAAAGTCTTCCAAGGACCCAGACTTTCTTATACTTTTTAAGTGGTCTTTAGCAATAGTTCTCAAGGCTTTCTGAGGGTCTTTCAGAGTGTTTCTTTGGGCATTAGTGAAGCAATTCCCAAAGACCTGTTAGCTGAAAACTCAAATCTCAGTATGCTGTGTGGTGTCGCCTTCAAAAATTGAGTGAACAAGACAAGTGGCTGAGAAAAAAAAGGAAAAAAAACCCCAAACTATCAACAGCAAATGAGCAGTATCATGTCTCATAGAAATAATAAACTTCAATAAAGATCTGAAACAAGCCCTGAGAGATGCATCTGGCCCCACTGTTCACTGAAGCCTCATCAGAAATGTCTCAGTGGCAGGGTGGCTATCGAGAAGCCATCATTAAGGAAAGGAAACATGGAGAAAAGACTGGGGTGGCTATGGGTGGCAAGCAAACATACCACTCAACCACCCACCCACACCCACACACACCCACACCCACGAGGGCTCAGGAGACAATATTGTGTGTTTACATTCGTCTGTGAAACACGTTTCAGGCTCTGTCATGGTTACGGCTGTATTTCAGCCATTGCTGTTTGGGATCTTGTCAAAATTGCTGGAAATATGAAAGTTCAAAAAGTACCATCAGATTTAAATCCACCATGCAATACCATCTGGAAAACGTGGATAGAAAAACTCACAATGGAACACTATCAGTTGTGCCCTTTATACTCCATTTCCAACCATCCAGTTTATTTCACGTTTCAATAAATATTTCTACCCATTTTACATTTTCCAAACAAAACATTAAAAAGTGAGGGGTGGCTCATGACGTCTGCACAATACTGTAGCTTCATAGGCTTTAAATAGTAACTCTTGTTGAAGAAGAGCAGTTTTTAATAAGAGGGCTGTTGTTTAAAGAAGAACCAGATCTCTAGCCAGAAACAAACAAAAGATACGAGGAAGACTGGAGGGTTTGCTTGAAAAGAAGAGGGAAAAAAAGGTGATCCATAGCAATGTCTATTATTAAAGACAGAGATTAAACGGTAAGAGAAGAGCATAATGGGTTTAGTGGAACCCAAAAGAGGTGATGCAGAGAGCAACAAAGTGCATAAACAAAGCAGAAAACGGAAATTATCATGGTGTCTGTATGGAGCTTAAAAGGGGAGGTGATAAGCTTCAGAATAAAACTGGATGGAATGAAGCTTGACCAGAGCTAATAAAACATCAAGAAGCGAGAAGTAACTTTCACTGGAGATTAAATTTTGCACAAAGGCAAAAAGCAGCAACGACACAAACTGATCTAAGAAGAAAGAGACTGGAGTCTGAAGGCTATCATTGTCACAGGCCCTTCATAAAACAAGACAGGAAACTCAAAACTGCAGCTCACGCTTGATGTTTAGCACATCTAAAATGTGTACTCCCCTCTATTTGAACTAATGAGCCACATCAATAAGTTCATCTTTACAGACATTTAAAATATGATCTGAAGTTGGTTTAAGCACTCCAAGTAAGAAGCAGCAGCGACGTCACTGCCGCCAATCTGATAAGCTGCGCTAGTTAGCTTTTAGAAGGAACAGCTTAGAGCCAAACAAATTTAGCTGCAATTAGCAGACACACGGTTTTCTACTCTTTGGCGTGCATGCTGTTTTTACCTCAAATTATACATTTCTATGGCGTGATCGTTTTCATATGCTAAAATCCCCTTAGCTTTGTCTCAGATAAGCAGTTACCCTGCTTTAAAGTGGCAGAAATAGCAGTGAGAACACAAAAGAAAAAAAAGATCGGAGGGGACTTCTAAAAATAGAGAAAGAACCAGCGTGACAGATGAATACTTTAAGAGGTTGAGAAGGGAGGAACGGGTGAATTAGCATATGCTCTGACGCGTCTAAAAGAACCTTAACTGGGAAGTGAAGGTGTTGACATACCTCCCACGGGGCTTTGTAATTGGCTGAATGGTGAATTAGAATTTCTCTAAGGGTCTGAGACCTTCACTGAACTCCATTATGCTCCATGTGCAGAATCGATTAATGCTGTCTGGCACTCCATAGCACCATATCCCAAACTTCCCTCTGTCAGAGGAGTTTAACCCAACTTCTTACTAGGGTACAAGGCGGGCCAAGGCTCTTTAGATTTTCACTGGGGATAGCAATCATGACTGCTGTAACTCTGCTTTTGTTTGATACATTTCACCCACCATGAACTGCATTTCTGTTTGTAAGTGATTTTGTGTTTCTACAATACACACCAGCCACTACAAACACAAACAAAAGCACAAAAAAGCTCAATGATCACACGTAACACTTATTTTTCTATTCATTACGTGAAAACCGTCCCCATCAGCTGTCGGCCTCGTTTCTCACCAAATTAAAACTAGATAACAACATCGCTATGAGATGAAAGCCCTTTGTTTGTTTAAGAACCAGGAACACTAACTCCATATGCTTTTTAAACTCACCATCAAAGGCTCCTCCTATGGAAATTAACAAATCTGCTAGAGCATATTTAATCATCACTTCTGTTTTATCAGTTAACTCAGACTCTGTGCCATTTAAGACATCAAAGCAGCGTCTGTTCCCCTTTCTAAAAAATTAACACTAATACTTTTTCATACATAAATTCTCACTATATTTAAATCCCTTTAATCTTTTCACACTGCTCTGGTCATACCTCTTTAATCCACTATTCCGTTTATCACTCGTGTGTATTCAGGGTTCATTATAATCCAAACAGCCAAACAAATTACACAGTGACAGGTCAGTTTCCACGAGGCGCACTCCAAGCTGTGAAAGGGAAATGTAAGCGTTTCCCATCTTTTCGAGGGTAATTTCTTTCATTGCACTTTGAGCACGACAGCTTCAGCCGAAAGGTCACTTGCTTTTTACCAGAGCAGAACGGCAAAAATAAACGCAGCCAAATTCAAAAATGCATAATTCTAGCCTTCTCCCCTCATTTCCTTTTTGCCCTTTGAATATGAAATCAAATCTCTGCCCTCTCTGATTCAAATGCTGCATATCAGAATGACTATTTCAGGTTGCTTGCTAATAAGTTCCAGAAAGAAGCTTTTTAAGGAAAAAAGTGGGTGCTGCAGAGAATGAAACAATACATTTATAATAAAGTTTGATGTCCATTAAATAGAAACGCTAAAGCCGCAGAAAATTAACAAGCTTCATCTAAACCTCCTGATATGTTACAGCATCAAAGTGGATGCTGGAATACAAGTGAAAGGCAATATTATGGCATTATTAACAATTAAAGTAAGATGTTTTATTCATGAAGTTTGGTCCCAAGGGGCTAAATGCATGAAACATAAAAACCATGTGTGTGCACAAAAACTACCAATGAAGTGAACTTTCTTTCACTTCGGTTTAGTTTTATTGGCTGTAATGACAACTTCAGTTGATAAATCTGAGGAGGTCTAAAAGTGCTGACTATGCTTTGGCACAGCTCTTCACCACACCTGCAGGGGGCGCTCTACCTGCGCGCTCTGGGTCCACGGAAATGTCAAAGTCGAAGGAGAGAGCGCAGCCTCGCTCCGTTGACAGGAAGGGGAAAACGTTCTCAAACAAGTCCACGCCAGCTTCGACGCACGCCAACACCTCATCAGGTCGTCCCACACCATGCAGGAGTCTGAGAGTCACACACACACACACACACACACACACAGCAAAAATCAATTGCCTGAACACTCAATAAATGAAACATTCATGCAAAATGTCAACACCATATTACTGGCAGACAAAAGTCTTTCACAAACACCAGCAGAACGCTTCTTCTCGGGAGTGTTGGTTGGCTTGTTGGCGCTTTCCCCATTTGCCGGGCTCTCTGCCTCCAGGCGTCAAGGTCACGGCAAATTTAGCATTCGATAATGACTCCACTCCACTTTCTGGTAGGAAGCTGCATCTCTAACAGCCAGAAAAACCAGTGGGGACGCTGCCCTATGGTGTTCCAGCTGAGCCTGTTAACAAGCCAACTTAGGGAAGCTTCTGTTCCCAGACCAGTACATCACAGTAGCTCTCTGTGTAACTCCACTCTTTAAGCCACTAGCAGAGCTCCCAGAGAGGTGGACTCATGTGACATGGTCTCCAGATAGAAAACTCCTAAAGGATGATTCAGTGTGGAGAAGCAACACCTTTAAGAGAAAGTCTGCTCCCCTGAAGTATCTAAAGAGACTGCATTCTTCCAGTTTGGACTGATTGAAGAATAGCTTTTAAAGGTGGAATAATACATTAACAGGATAATGTTTAAAGCTGCATGGAAGGATGTGTCTGAGACAAATGATTATTTGTCCAAAGTGTTTTCAATTAATTATCCAACAGTTCATAATGCACAGCAAATCTATTTAGCAGCAAATCTTCACATTCAACTGAGGATGACAATAAACTCCTTATCAAAATAGCTGCTAATGAGTTTTTAACCTATTCCCCTTTAACTAAATTAATGATGTACCTAATAAAGTGGCAGTAAGTGTGTATCATGCTCTTAGAATCTTAAACTACATGTGGACGTGGATATTCCAACATAAAAATTAATTTGCACTTTTTCCTCTTTGAACATTTTGTCTTATAAAAGTGACCAAAAAAAAAAAAAAAATTAAAAAACTGTCTCAGCAAAGAATGAGAGAAATGTAATAAAGAGCGGTGCAATGGTTGGAAATTAAATGACACCAGTACTTTAAGGTCGAGCTGAAATAATGAGCGATTGAAGATTGTGGAGGGGGTGGGGGCGAGGCATAGCTGCTGGGTTTTCACTTATAATTAACCGAGCAGGACAATTAATTGATTTTGCAGAATACATCAAATGTGGCTTCTCAGCCTCTGAATTATAACGTCTTTACACATTAATTGCTACATTTATCAGAAATTAATGAGCAGTTAATCAATCTGCCAGTTAAAGAATTAATGTGTTCCACTGTGACAAAGACGTGAACTGTCTCTTCAAAACGTTCACAAATAATGTCAGTGAAGTCGGTTGTTTTTGTCCATTTCCATTCTTCTATTTAATATATATATAACATTTTAACATTTTTATTTTCTGATGTTCTAACCAAATAATCGAGTAATCTGCACATTAAACTGCTGCTAGTGGAAATCCGAAATTAAATACTTGACAGAGTAAACATGACTATTCAGTGGTAATGGGCATTTTTTTAGCATTAAGTAAAGTGCATTTTTCAGTAGTAAAGAAAACAATTATTGATGCTGAAAATAATGATTAGTTGTTGCCCTGCAGTAAGATTATGTATAGATACAAAGCTTCAAAAGCCAGATCTCCAACTGCTAGATAAATGCACAGCGTGGCATAAATTGTCCTGGTGGCACAAAATGAAAAACAGCAGCAGAGAGGGCACTGCTCGTTTGTTTAGGCCCACTATTGCTCTTTTTGTTTGGTCGTGGGTGACTGCGTTTGGTGAATGCTTTTCAATTAAATGATGGGACAAACTAATTGAGCTGTAATCAATTCACAAAGGTCACGTAGCCACGAGAAGGCAAACCTGGGTTTGTCCTCAGGCAGCTCCTTGATCATAGCAGTGATGAGCTGGGTCCTCAGGGTTTGGTCCATGGAGCCTGTCTGGAGGCCGTCCAGGCAGAATCCTGCCACGGGCCTCTTGGCGGTCTCCCTGGCAGAGCGTAGCCTCTCTTCCAGAATGTCTCCTCCCTCCACCACACCAAACACCTCCACTCCCTCCAACTCCTAGAAATGACAGACAGCGAAGGGATTAGAAACTGCCAAAACACTCCAAAATGACAAAAGAAAGAAGGAGCTAAGAGATAAAAAATCTAGATTTTCATGGGCACAAAGTCCTTGACAAGATTTGCAGCTGCAAAAAAAAAATAAAAAATACATTAAAAAAAAAAAAGGCTTTAATCTTGCCAGAGCCCATCTGCAAGTTTGTAGATTCAAGGCACGAATTTGACTGCACGTCACGAGGAGGTAAGACAGTCCCCGTAGCACCCATGTCATGGATTACCTGCAATATGCTGTCAGTCCTCTCTGCTTAATGCGACTCCAAACTCTCAGTTTATTGTCTCAAGGAACGTTAGCTTTGCGTTCAGGTGAGGAAACAGCTTATAAATTTACAAGCAATTAGCAAAGACTTACACAACATATATAAGGATAGAAAACCCCCCCCACTAATATTCACAAATGCAAACAAAAAAAAAGGAAGAAAAGCAATAACCTGCTTCCTACAAGAGAAGCTGTATATGTCTTAGGACTAGAGCAGAACGGTTTAAAAAATAAAAAAAAATGTATTATCCACTGAGCCGTAAAAGAGCAAAGATGTCATATGCACAAGTCACGACAGTTCCCCCGCACCTCTTCATATTAATCCTTTTTACTCAGTCCACCCTCATGGAATGAGCCACCCTTTGACTGCAATTAAAAGAAAGCAAAGCAGACTATTCTATTAGTCATGCTTGATGCTGCACCATCACACACCTGCTGATAGTGTAGATACCCAGTGATAATGAATTCATCCTAATCTCACTGAGCTTCCAGCTGTAGTACAGATGCACAGCAGCCCCTGTCACAACTACGCCAACATCAGTCTTTGTCTTGTGTGTCTGTGCGATGCATGACTCACTCGCAAATGTAAGCGTGTGTGTGTAGTGTCTACCTTTGATTTTTGGTGCACCAGCAAACACTCGTCCAAATGAGCGAGAGTCCGATCCACCGACTTTCTGACCCGTTTGCGAGAAGCGCAGTTCTGCCAGGTCTCTCCGTCGGACATGCTCTGGTACCAGTCTGGCTGTATGGTCTTCTGAAGAGCCATGAACTTGGCCACCGTTAGTTCCATCCGCCCACCGCTGCCCCACACTGACACAGTCTAATAACAAAGCAAAAACATGTGAGAAGCCTGTATCGCCTGTGATGACACCCTGCAGTAAAGTCACCAGGGACTTTAGTTTACCACAACGTCACCTTGTTGGTGGCGTAACCCGTCGGGCTGGGGGTGGCAGGGTCGTGAAGGGAGCAGTACAGCACAGTATCATGGAGACCTGAAACCAGACGTAACTGCATCACTCACAGAAAACATAGCAACAAAGGGCTTTAGAGGGTCGAGCGTGAAGCCAGGTGACAGAGCGAGGCGCATCGTCTCTGCATGTTAATGTGACGACTGAGAGAGGAACGAGCGGTGTCCTTATCAGCAAACCCAGCCGCTGCAGAGGATCAGAAGGTGAGAAAACAAAACTGTCTAATAGCAGCAATGGCTATTCAATCACTGCTTCTCCCTTCAGAGGCAGAGGCAGTAGTAATCAATGATAGTTCATTCCACGTGATGAGACTGTGGTTACATATCTAATTTTCTTAAAAGTGGCTGCCTGAGGCTGGCTGAAATCCAGGCCGTGTCCAGCTTCTACATTTACACCTACCCTTCACACCACTCTGACATTTTAGCCTCCCTAAACAGGAGGCTAGATCATTTTCACTGGATTAAAATTTATAAGGTTGGCAAGCATGGCACATTCACCACAATACTGCACACGTTTGTTTTCGTTACTGTACTTCTAGAAGAGTTCAGACTGCGTTTATCCACAAATGAATCTAAATGAATGCGTTCATTATTAAGGGAGAAACATTATCCAAACTACCTGGTCCTGTGTGGAAAAACTGATTGCCCCTGGCACCCCCCCCAATTTCTCTAGCCATGCCCAGGCCTGATTGCTGCCACATCTGTACTCAATCAAGAAATCACTTAAATAGGAAAGTGAAAGAGAAAGTGGAGTAGAGCAATACCCCAAGAGTGAGGCGACGGCTCATCCAACAGGTCACAAAAGGTTCCTCAACAACTTGCAAAGAAATGAAGGCCATACTTGACTCAGTTAGGGTCAGGGTCAGTTCATGACTCCACCATAAGAAAGAGACTGAGCAAAAATGGCCTGCATAGCTCGAAGAGTTCCGAGACGAAAACCCCCGCTGAGCAAAGGGAACATAAAGGCTCGCCTGAGCTTTGAGGGAAAACATCTTATTGATCCCCCCAAGATTTTTGGGAAAATACTCTGTGCAGTGATGAGACAAAAGTTGAACTTTTTGGAAGGTGTGTGTCCCGTTACACCTGGCTTAAAAGTAAAACCGCATTTCACAAAAGAAAAATCGCACCAACAGTAAAATAAGGTGGTGGTAGTGTGACAATCTGGGGCTGTTTTGCTGCCTCAGGACCTGGAAGGCTTGCCGTGGTAAATAGAACCATGAATTCTGCCGCCTACCAAAACATCCTGAAGGAGAATGTCCGGCCATCTGTTCATGACCTTAGGCTAACCATGATCCAACCATGAACACTACGGTATATGGATTTTTTTTTCTTTCTTTTTTAACCTGTAATAATGATAATATGCCACTATTTTACACCCACCTGTATCACAGTACTCTCCTGTGTGGTTAAATGTGCTAAATTAATTTATCGTGCCATAAATCTATTAAAAAACAACAATTATAATGGAGATAAATGGAAAAAGTCTGAATATCAGCTCCAATAATCAGAAAGGCTGATAATCAGTCAACCCCTCTGCAACACTTCATAAACACCATTTAGGTGAAGAAAAAAAATGATGATAGATTACCTATTAATCAATACTGAATACATTGGATAAGCTCTGGGTGTCATCATAATTTATGCGTAATCAATGCTGTTTTGCTTGAACTCCTGTCGTCCTCTTCTGCTCTCATTACTCTCTGTGAGACAAAAATGCTGAAGAAAGAGAAGGGGGAGTGATGAAAAATGTAAATTTGTACCTGCGAAATTTCTGAATCCATCCTTAAACTCCTCCAGCACCTCCTGGTGCTCAGCTCTGGAAGGAGAATGGTTGAGATGTGAGTTAGATTTGAAAATTAAAAGGAGATCACTGTGGGTGCTATGGCGTTTCCATGATGGGACAGCTTACATGTCGGACAAAGTGATCTGAGTGACAGAAGGGAGGCTGATTAGCGTGTGCAGCGTGTCCTGAGTGAGGTGGGGAACTGTGCCAAAGTGCGTGTACAGCAGATACCCCGGGACCTCCAGTGAATGCTTCCCCGTCCTGCCCAGTCCCTTCAGGACACCCAGCCGACTTCTTCCCTGAACCACACGGGACAGTTCCAGTTGCATCCTGCTGCCCGCCATAGCAAAAACTCCAGTCGAAGCGCTAAAAGGACTCCCTCCAACGGCTAACCCAGTACGAGTGTGAATGGTTTTGACTTAGCTGGCACCTAGCTGGCTAGCCTTCCCACTCACCTGTATTTAAAAGAGTTACCGCTCTAAGTACTCACAGAGATGCTTGTTTACGCGAGAAACGCTAAAAATAAAACGCTCACCAACAAAACCTCATGGATTGACAGGAACTACAAGTCGCAGAAATATGTCGTCATCAACGGCGAAGGCACCGCTTTAAAAAAAAGTTCGTTTTTTTTTCTCAAAACATACCATTGTCGCGAAATAGGTGTCAGGTCATGTATGAAAAGCTCTTTAAATTATAATTATATTTTTTATAATTTCATTAAACATTCTAATAAATAAATATTTGCAATTAAATTATTGAAACGCTTTAAAATCAAAGTATTTAACTCTTTATGAATACATGCTTGTTATCATTGTTTTTGTTTAATATCAGTTCTCACTGAAGGACCCTAACAACGTTGTTATGGTTACCCAAGACGCTGAACCCCCAGCTACAGTCTTGTGGGAAACGTAGTCACGCAAAGCTTCTTTTGTGCAACAGTTAGCCAAAAAAGAAAGCCCATTTACTCCATTACCCAGAATCCATCATAACAATAACTCGACGATAGTTATGCGTACCGCTTTTAGGTTTTCGAGCACTTTTTCTAATAACGTTTAAGCATATTTTGACGATAGAAATTGATCGATTTAAGTAAAGAAAAGACACCAAAGTGATAACTGGGATTACGTCATATTAACGTGCAGTGCTGTAACAGGTGATGATGGCATTTCCAGGTCACAATCCTGACCTGTTTAGGTGGAGAAGAGTTGGCTCGGCAAACAAGGTGAGTCTAGTTTTTGGATTCGTGTAAATTCATAGACTGTATGTGCTAACAGAGCGCTATGCTGCATCAAAAAAAAAAAAAAAAAAGGGAATGAAATTGTGGCTTCACTGTTCCAGAAAATGAACCCAATGAGCTAATTTCAAACCTTTCTCTTATCTAAATGGGAAACATAAGGTATTTCTATTTTCACCTTCCAGACTTTTCCCCAGTAATATCCCTCAGAGAGGGAAATAATTTGGCTAAATTCCCTTTTCGAGGAAGACGAAGAAAAAGCACATCTGTGTTATTACCATGTATAAACTCGTGGCTCATGTCAGGGGACCGTCCAGAAATGTCAGCCGGCCCTATCTCTTATACTCACATTCTTGCAGGCAGCTAGCATTGGCACAGACTTTTGGACGTTTGGGAAATGATTTTGAACTAATCTGCTGATTTGAAGCAGCGGCTAAGCTTTTCTGTGAAATAATCCGCAGACTTTAGGCCCTTGGCTCAGCCTCCAATTTGCAGACTGCCGCCGCAGCTCAAGGTGTCTCTGAGCCTGCCTAGGCATGTTTAAGCACTCAAAGGTGACCATGCAGCATTTTTATTTTTTTTGTGCGAGAGCTCGTTGGTGTTTCTTACAGAGAGTATTAGCTTACACCAATCTTTCTTTCAGATTCACATAAAGAAAGATGATATTGATCAGTGGAAGAAGGTAAGAATTTGTGTGTGTTCAGTTATATATATTTTTTTATTTATTATTGAGTTGAATGTCTTTGGGGGTTTGGAAATTGTTAAGCTTCAGCTTGTCCTTTCCCTTTCCTCAGCGAGTGGAGATGGCCTCAGAGCTTGCTGTGTCTGAAGTCTTCTCCCACAAAAAACCCCAATCAGGAATCAGCAGCCTAGCTGTACTATTGCAAAGCACTGAGCAGCTGAGCGCTCATGACGAGGCTTATAGTGAAGGTAGGTGCCTTTAAAAAATTAATAGACCCGTCTGTAGAAATTCTATCTATATAACCACATAGAGTATAGCAAGAGGGCTGATGATATATGGCCTGTTGTTTGTTGCAGCTCAGGCCCTTTTAGGTGACTGGCTGAGTAATAAGCTACGACGCGAGTTGGAGGATGAAGATGACCTGATGTGCTCTGCTGAGTGGACAGGCGCAGCTGCATCAGCTAGTCCTGTGCCTGCTGCTTTAAACTACAACAACTTTGATGGTATAAAATATTACCTAATGAGATAACCCAAAACTCATTATTTATTAAGACCTTGTCCATTAAACCTGTGGGACTGATGGAGGTGGTACAGAACACCTTAAAAGAAAGGGGGACCTCCAGAAAACATGATGATTATAGCAGGCTCATTCAAAATTCAGTGTGGGTTTTATATTGCTTCGAATGGCCTCTGGCTGCTAGGCTTTATAAGAATATTCAAAACAATCAATCTACAGTACTGTGCTAAGGTCTCAGGCCACCGCTCATGTAATTTTATTATTATTAAGCTTCCAAAGAACCATATTTTGTTGTAGTTTTTTTAAAAACTGACCTTCAGCAATAGTTCTCCAGGTCTCAATGTTTTGCTTTGGACTTTGGCCGTTTTTTCACTAACTTTCAGTGTAATTTTTGTACCTGACCATGTTCAGAGGAATTGTTTTGTTTGTTAAGCTGCTTAACACTGACTTGATTCAAACTTATAGTCAACCAACTCAAAAGATAAACCACTATTGTGTCTACACATAACAGCCAAGTAAGCAAAGAACCAATTTAAATGATATCTTCAAGCACTTTATCACTAGCGACACATTTCTTTAGTTGAGCCCGTGACAAATTCCAAAGTTACAGTTTGACAGGAATAACATTTTTGCTGTCAAGAAGCCATACTTGATGAAGACAAACTGGAAGAATTGGCTAATGTTTATCGAAATACGCCAGAACTGGACTGAAAATCAGTGGCAACAGGTCTGATGGAGTGATGATCATATGGAATATGACTAGAGGTCAGGAGAGAGGTGCACCACTCTCCTTATGCTCATTCATGATTTGGGGCTTTATTTCATCCAGTGGTGTTAGGGGTCTTGTAAAAATTGATGGAATTATGACCTCAGAAAAATAGGATCAAATTTTGATCCACCATGCAGCACCATCTGGAATGCAATTTTTTTTATGACAATGATCTCAAACACACGGCCAATGCAGTAAAAGCATACCTGGATAGAAAAACACACAATGGAACATTACCAGTCATGGACTGGCCTCCCCAGAGCCTGGATCTCAACGTTATTGAGGCAGTGTGGGATCGTCTTGACAGAGAACTGAAGAAAAGATAGCCAACATCCAAAAAAGAGATTTGAATGTCCTTCAAGAAACCCGGAGAGCTATTCCTGTACACTACTTTAAGAAATTAGCAGAAAATTGCAGAACGGGGGCAGGGGTAGCTCAGTAGGTAGGGTGTTCATCCCATGATTGGAAGGTTTGGGGTTCAAGTCTGCTGGATCGGCTACCCTGAGGTAATCTTTTGCAAGGTACCATCTCTTCAGACTGCTCTCCGGGCTCTGGATTGGGTGACTGCCCACTGCTTCATTGAGTGAATAGGTTAAACGCAGAGGACAAATTTCCTACGGGATTAATAGAGACTGAGTTTTGAGTTTGAGAGAGTTCAGGCTGTGTTGTCATACCAAATATTGACTTTCAAGCATTCAATTCATTAGAATTGTACAAACTGCATTTGCCTTTTATACTGTATTTCCATATATGTTTGCACATTTTATAATAAATTAATTCACATTTCCTGTAAAATATAAAGAAGATATAAAGGTGGCTGAAGACTTTTTGTACAGTACTATTTCAGTCTGCATTACAGTACCATTGTACAATATGTTACCTGTCTTGGGTATCACACCTTTAATCTTACAAGTGGTGTGCAAGGATAGTAGCAAATCAATATTAAAGCTCGAAATGTTGAAAAATGGTCATCAATAATGTGAAGTACAGTCTTTTGCAAGTACTTCAGTTGTGATCATACTTGTTTTCCAAAAATACTTAGAACTCTATAACTGCCTCGTTGAGGAAGAAGAGCAGTCAGCTGTCAAAGGCTTCCTACAAGACCTCATGGAGCAGAAGCTGTTGGACTCCAGGATGATGGAGGATTTGGCTCTTGGGGCTCATCAAACCAGAAAAAGATTTAGAGATCCGATCGTTACCATGCAAGCCCGACAACAACAGGTAGTCCGTGTCAAGAGATGCGAAAGCTGAAGGTTTTCTTGTTGCTGTTAAGATGCATGCCGCTGAGTAAATCACCTGGAATGATGTGTGTTCGTGTGGTGTTTGCAGTTATACAAAATGCTGCTGAATTCCAATGCAGGTACGAGAAAACAGGGCCCAACGGGAGGCTGAGCTACAGAGGCAGCAGAGAGAGAGGGATGTCCTACAAGCTGCCAGAGAGGAGGCAAAGAAGATGGTACGAGAGGAGGAGATGAGGAAAAGGCAGGAGAAACGCAGGCAGGAGGAGATGGTTCAGCAGGAGATGGTGAGGCTGAGGCGGCAGATGGAAGCGAGGAGAGGCCTGGAACAGACAGTTCAACAGAGGTAGGATAAGGTTACAACAAGCCCATTTATCACCTAGCAGATCACATTTCTTGTGATCTGGCTTGCTTCACCTTCCTTCCTGGTGGAGAGAATGGATTAGTGGTAACCTGTTGACAAGGAGAGCTGTGATCAGCCATATCAGTCTGGTGAGCAAGATAAGGCTGCTGTGTTGTGAATGATGCTCTCACTATGAGTGTAAGGCCTTTCTTTACCACAGGAAATGTGTCATAATTTTAAATATTCCTTGTGCAGTTGTCACAACATGGAAATAAACAGAAATCTTTATATCTGTGATGCTGTCACTAAATCATATTAATGATACACTTTTTTTTTGTCTGCAGTTAATTATAATGACAAACTAAAAAGCCATTTGAGGAATTAACAAGAGAGCTAAGACGTTATTGTGGGAGGTGAAGTGTTTAGAAAGAGACCACACATTCTGTATGAACAAAATGATACAAATATATGAAACTAAGAAAAAGTATCACCAAAAAAAGAGATACGATTTTAGCGCAATTAGCATCATTGTGCTAACAGTCTCATGTTAGTTGGCAATGCTAATGTTTGGCTGCTGTAAAACATGGAGGCTGGAAATAGCAACATCATTAGTGTCACAGGTATTTGTACAGAAACCAAAAATATAATAGTGGTTATATGGAACTTAGAGGTTTGAGTATTGAACAGGTTGTTATTGATTAGTAATCTGGGTCTATGTGGCTCAGATTATCCATGTGAATGATCAATTCATGTACAGGCAGAAGAAGAAGAGGAGTTGTCTTCTTCGACAGGTGCCAATGCATCTTTCAGTTCTTTCTGACTATTTTATAAACAACATGAAGCACTTTTAGAAGAATAGTATTATATTTTGTACATATTGATTTTGCTTTATTTGTTCTTTTTAAATATACTTTAAGAAGTTTGTATTGCAGTCCAAATCAGATAAGGGCAGCACAATGGATATTTATTGGGATACTGATTTGTAAATAACTGGACATGAGATTTGAGCTTATTACATAAAATTGTACTATAGCATCTCATTTTCTTTATCTTGACAATGTTTTACTGAGGTCAGCGGTCAAATGGGACATGATATTTGGATGCAAACTATAATGTGATTTTTAGGATACCAGTACCATTTCCTAAATTTTGCCAGCGGCA
>VURO01046373.1:24102-37183 GCA_015108175.1 Pelvicachromis taeniatus | reverse complement strand
GCTGTGTTTTTACAGTTTCTTAAGGCACTGTAAACCCACATATCTTTATGTTTGTATATTTTGTGATGTGCACATTGGGTTTATGTACAATGAAATGTGCCACAGAAATGAAATTGCCATTGCCACTGTGTTTTATATATTAATGTACAGGGAAAAGAGCAGGGAAAGAGCAGAAGTGCAGATCACAGCCAGAAACCTCCATTCAGCCCCAACACCTCTCATTAAACAACACGGGGACGCTAAGCGACTGTATCAAGAACAAATGATTCAAGGAAAGGTTCACATGAACAACCTTAAGGTTGGTATCTGTAAGCTACGTATGTTTGTGTAAATACTGTAGATACAGTTGAGTTAAGAAGTTTACAAACACTCATCATGGACGTGAATGTCATGGTAATATTGGACTTTCACTGATTCCTTTGAACTGGTCTTGATGAATTGATTGTACAGCAGACATTTTTATTGGTTAACTTGACAAGGCCAAGGTCCATTAACTTCCTATTAGTGATGATAATTGGCTACAACTGGTAGGTTTTTTTTCACAGCACAAAAAAGGATTTGTTTGACAACACTCACTGGAATGACCAATACTGAAAACAATGAGAAAGTTCAAGAACTCAGGAAAACTATCACATTCAAATGAGAGGAAATTGGCTACAATATTCAGGAACCAGCAAGTCTCAAGCCTGCCCTGAACTGGAAAGTGCTGGAATGCCAGTGTCTTGGACTGGAGAAACGTTTTATGGTCAGTCAAGGCAAAGATTAAGCTGGTTGGCCCCAATGACAAACCTTTACAACACTGTACCAGCTGTCAAGAATGGTGGTGGTAGCATCATGCTCTGAGGCTGGTTTGCTGCCAGTGGTACTGTTACATTACACAAAGTGGATGGAATATTGAGGGAGGAGGACAGTTCAAGGAAATCATTAAAAGCCCCAAATTACTAGGATCTTTATGCCGATGATGAGTGTTCATAAACTTCTGACCACAACTGTAGGTGAATTTATGATTCACATGAATTTGTGTATATGACTTAGTGTCTGCAAAGGCATTTCTCCAGATGGTATTCAGTGGTGCTGGACCGAAGGCTACGTATGGGTAAGGCCATGGCTCTCTATGACTGGAAGAGGAAGCTGAAAGCGTGGCGGGCATGGCGAGGAGTGGTGTGGGCAGAACGAAAGCAGCGCGAGGTGGCAAGAACAGAGGAAGCACTGCGAATCGAAACCAGGCAAGAACCAGAGAATGTAAACATTAAAGTGTCTGTCATTGTGTCATTCATGCCCTCGCCTACTACCAAAAACTAAAATCAAACTATTAATTGAGAGTATCTCAACAGGTCACTCACTGACTGAGAAGCATTTATATCCAGGGTGCAGTGACCCAGCAGTAATTAAGGGCAAAAAATATGATCACATCCGTATCCTCCTCCAGACAATGCCAGCTGGCCGCTGAAAGTGACCAAAGGCGGTTGCTACGGCGATGTCTGAATGGGTGGCAGCTATGGTGTCGGACGGAGAAGGTACAACGTGAGATTTTGGCCCGGCAGCAGGAAATCAAACAAAAGATGGCTGACCTAATCAGTGCTGCGTCAGCAGGCAAACTCAAAGCCACAGAAAGTCCGGCTTATCAGCCAATAATGGCCCCACCGGAGGCACCAAACCGGACCACAAAGAAGGTGAGACACACAAATCCTCATGTCATTGGGAACGGTGCACTCTCTTCATTAATGATTCCCACTGAACACAATCTGAAAAATATTACAGGGAGTGAAATCCTGACTAAAACATCAGCTTTGATAGGCGGTGCTGAAAGCCTAATTACAGAAGCAATTACTGAGTTTCAGAGCTTAACTGAATGAAAAATTTCCCTTTTAACGTTCCTCTTTGCATGAAATAACCTGACCTTTACTCAGCCCTTCAGCCAAAGGTTTTCCTACTGAAATATTTACAGCTTTTTAGAGAGCAGGGATGACGAACAGGAGGGCAGAGACCAGATGGAAGAAATGCTGCAGAAAAAAATGAGATGTGTTAGCCGGTTTAACCTTTACAGCAAAGGGTCGTTTTCATGATGCTTTCTTTCCTCATGTTTACTATCTGTCTGTACCGTGACTCACTTTAAAAGAAAGTGTCACAGTGTGTGGGAGGCAGGAGTAGGACACAAAATGCAGGGCTCGGAAGACGAGAGGTAAACTTAAAAGGAGCTTTATTGCTGAGAACTTGCAAATAACGAGGAAAACTGATCAGGAGTAACGGTCCAAACCTGTAATCCTTCACAGGAAACGCACACGAGGAGGGACACCAAGGCAAACTGAGGGTTTAAATACACAGAAGGGAATTAGTACAGAGTGGACCTGAACAAAATTTAATGAGACATGGACAAGACAAGCAAAACTAAACATAACACACATGAAATGAGGGACTATCAAAATAAAACAGGAAGCAGGACTAATACATGTGAACTCGACAAAGAGACGAACACAGAGAACATTGGAAGGACAGAATAGAAACACAAAAGGGGACTAAAGGCACAGAATCATAATAAACACCAGAAAAGTTGAACAAAAACAGAAGGCTGTGGAGCTAAACCCCGAATGAACCCAAAGACATTTAGAGCAAGAGCACAGGACTAACGGCATGAAATAACACAAAATCAACTCGTATAAGGTAAGGAGATAAACCAGATGCGTAAACACTAAGAAATAAAGAAAAACAAATATCAACAATACAAAATGAAGAACTATAATACAAAGATAATCAAAATAAGAAAAACCCTAAACATCCCAAAAAGCTCAAAACACTTGGTCAATGAAGAAACAGAGCAGTAGTTCATGGTGGAAGCGACCTTTTCTTTTAATGTATCAGAATTCTAGGAGGCCAAAGTCTTAGTAAAGTTTGAGCAGCCCTGAGACACCAAGAGAAACTTTCACTGCAACTGTGTTGTCGCCTTAGGCTCTATGTGAACCTAGCTGCTATGTAAAATCCCACATTCTCTTTTCGCTGTATTCTCTTTAGGAAGATCGCTACAGCTCTGACGCTTTAACCCCCGAGACCTCGGCTCTACCTCAGGAAAAGAACCCTGTGATTACTGCAGCCCGGCCCTCTCATCCGTGGCAGGTGACCCGACGCCATGCAGTACCCACAGCTGCTGAGCTCCACAGGGCAATGCAAAGAGAGGAGGATCAGGGTGGCGCCTGCGCCCGTTCAGTATCGGTATCATCAGGCGGCAGGTTTGAAAACAGACATGCTGCCCAGAAGCAGATCATCGCACAACAGAGGAAGCTGCTGAAAGAGCAGCAAGAGCAAATTACCCAGCTGAAGGAGGAGCAGAAAATGAGGGGCTTGGAGCAAGAAATGGAGAGAGCTGCAAAAGTTACCGAGTCAACAATGCTCGGAGGCTTGAGACCAAAGAGTCCCAATACTGACACCAGGGAGCAGAGGTATGTTCAGTGCATATCATATAAACCGGTTAGCTCTAGATGAGGGTGAATCATTTTATACGTAATACGTATTTAAACTGAGTGTTTCTGTGTTTGTGACACCAAACAACCAACCCTGTGTCATAAGCAGTTTTTATGGTTCCACCCTGCCACAAGGCACCTTTTTTAAAAGCTGCAATTATTGGCTTTTTCGCTGAATGATAAATAATTAACTAATGTTCTGCGTGTCCATTATAAGCCAAAAAGCAACTTCTGGGCTGCCAGTTTGTGCTATTAAGTTATAAATAATTAAGTCATTAATAAATGCTTTTAGTATCTGTGTTTTGTTAGTCTATCCAGTCTGCTGATGCCAAATGTTTCATAATAAATTATAGCAAAGTATAATTTTTGCAAAGTCTAAGAATAATGCGTATGCTTAGTGTCCGTCTATCCCGCCATCCATTACAACTTCAGCTCATTTGTAGTTCTAGGTTTTGCTTTTTCCTTGTGAAGCCTAAGGCCCTGTCAGGCCAGCTGAAAGATATAGTTTCGCAGTGAGTTCAGGGTCTAACTAAAAGTCTCCTCATTGTTGGTTGTGCCCCAAAAAAGCATCAGGAAACGCTGGAAACGATCCTGATCACTGCCCAAACCACCTCACTGGCTTCTTTCGACACCAAAGAGTAGTGGCTCTATTCATTAGCATTGCTCTTTTAATGTGGTGGAGGAATTTCTTTGCCCTTGTGGTTTGCCGGTCTGTGTTTTTCTAGGGGTATAACCGTTTTGGAGGGGAGAGTGGGCTTTTTACCTTTATTTGATAGAACAGTGAAGACTAGACATGAAAGTAGGAGAGCGATTGGGGGAAAACACGCAACAAAGAGTCTTGGGTGAGACTTGAATGTGGGCCACTGGATTGAGCC
This sequence comes from Pelvicachromis taeniatus, assembly GCA_015108175.1. NCBI lineage: Eukaryota > Metazoa > Chordata > Actinopteri > Cichliformes > Cichlidae > Pelvicachromis > Pelvicachromis taeniatus. Next base: position 32,853 of record VURO01046373.1, on the reverse strand, counting down.
TTACATCGTATGGTTGCCTGCTCAACCAAGTAAGCTAAACTGATGTCAGGGCTATAAAATCTGATTAGGAACTCAAGGTAAGGTGGGATAAACCCAGATGAATTGGATGTATATAAGCTGCAGTACGTCTTTATTAACAAGGAAGCCGGTGTCCCCTCCTGAAGACCCCATGCAGGAAAAGGCATTTGGTTCAGGTGCAAAGGCACATTCTGAGCATCATGATACTTGTGGACTGTCATTGAACAATCTTTTTATGCTTAAAAATCCCATACAAACATACAACTTACATACTCCACACAAAAAGGTGGGCAGGGGGCTGAAAGCCAGAACCTGCTTAGTATGAAGACACACTGCACCACCATGCCCACATGTAGCTTGCAAATGTGTGTACAAATGTACTGCTGCGCTTTGTCATGAACGAGCTGTGCGACGGGTCCACATGAAGAAGGACAGAGCCCACTGAGAGAGATTTGTCACAACCTGCATGTACAGTTTGGATGAGGCCAAGGAGGGATGACCTTTCACTGTACCTTTAATTTAAACACAGAAATGTTACAGATGTTGAGACTAAACCGTGTAATAGTTCCTCAGGCTCAGAGATTTAGAGCCCGTGCTGTTTAAGATGATCCCGTCTACTAAATTCTTTCACGTACTATATTTAACCTGGCTTCACACTCAGCCTTAAGCAAGACTAACTCCACACACTCCGAATTTGTTAACAGCTCTGAAACCTCTCGAGATGAGTAATCACTGTTTGTTCACTTCTGTTTCCTCGGCGCAGACTAATAGAACAAGTGGAAAGGTTTATTTATGTGAACACCTCATTAGGTAAAGTTAAAAGGAACCAATATTTTATATGTGTAGTTTGGTACCATGGTACAGATAATTACTGTTTCCATAATATAGATGAAGATGCACTGCGGTACAAGCCGTTACTCAATAACAGCTTTTGTTATTAATATAAATCACTGAGGAGAAGATAAAAGAAAATTATGTTTAAACCTTAGAACGAGTAAAAGGAAAGAAAAGGTTTATGACTGCTACAGGTGGATTACACTCTCCAAGGATCGTATACAGTAACAGAAGAAAGCTCTGAACATTGGAGTTCATTTACAGATTTACAGACAATCTAATGCATGAGGTCAGTGGAGTTTGCCTTTGGTCATTACCTTTCTGAGTATGACTTGCCAGGAACAGAATCAGGCAGACTTCTGACAGGCCTTTGTTTCTGTTGCAGGGCACCGAGAGGGACTGGAGAACCTGACAGTCAGAGCGCACCTTCAAGGAAAGCTGTCACGCTGCAGATATGCCCCCATCCACTCATCACAGGTCAGTATGAAAAGTAGCTCATTGTGTAGGGGAACATGCACACACGTACATAAAAGCAACCGTGGAAAGTTCATTTCCATCTCCAAAAGTTGTGGTGAAGCACTGCTGTAGTTCTTATATTCAGGAAATTAAGTGACTCCGAGTCACACGTGTGAACAGGTTACATGTGTGGGCATAAGGGCCGATGTGTTCGTGTTCAGAATGAAAAGCGCAAGACAGAAACGTGCACATAACCAATCACTGGACTGCTACAGGAGAAAACCTTGTCATCCGCTCACTTTGCTTCGTTCTCTCTGAAGCCATGGAGGCCCGAGCACATCAGCGAGCAGAGCGAAGGAAGGAAATTGAGGAACTCAAGAGGAAGAAAGAAGAGGAAAAGCAGGTAAGCCGAGAGGTCATTTTCTGGGGAAACTGGGTTTTTTTGCAGCAGCAGCTGTGGTTCAAGTGGTGGCTCTGATTTCCCGTGGGTTGGTGGTTTGATTCCCTGCCCCTCATTGTTTGTAAATAATCTTGTGAAAAGTGTGAAGATATGAGTGTGTGTGTGTGTGTGTGTGTGTGTGTGTGTGTGTGTGTGTGTGTGTGTGTGTGTGTGTGTGTGTGTGTGTGTGTGTGTGTGTGTGTGTGTGTGTGTGTGTGTGTGTGACTAGGTGAATGGGAAACCGACAGTAAAGCAGTAGAACCTAGCTGAGGTTAAAATGCACTCCATAAGTGCAGACCTCTTACCATTTTTATTTTGGAACCTCGTTAAAAAAAACGACAACACAAAAACACATCCAAATTTAATGGCAAACACAACTTTCAGGCTCAGATGAAAGCTGCCGAGGAGCTCAGGCTGAAGGAGGAGGAGGAGGAGAAACACAGAGCAGCAGAAAGGCGACGGGAGGAGAGAAGGCTGGAAAAAGAGGTGAGGTGTATTTCATATTTTATGGATGTTCGCAGAGAAGCTGAACTTCGTGGGTCTGACTCCCTGCAGAATATTTCTGCGCAGAGGGAAGAGGAGAAACAGAGACAACTGAAAAGGCAACAGGAGCTGATGGCACTGGCCCGCCAACACCACTGCAAAACGTTGTTGCTGCGGCGGGGCCTGGCGCCATGGAAACGCCTCATTCAGCTCAGACAAGCCAGCGTGGAGGTAAATCACCTGTCCTGTCCATTTCAGCTGTCAGCTCACAGCGACACAGGGAGCCAGCATGTACTATTGTATTTCTGGCTGTGAGGAATAAACTAAAAACATTTATTTGAGGAGAAAGCTCTGCAAGGAGCTCCAGCCTCCCCATTATCGCTGAATTACAAAGCCCAGAAGGGAGACATTTTGACCTTCAAAAGTAAATACTACTCCAAAAAAAAAAAAAAGTCCCAAGTACACGCAGCATGGATTTGCATAATAAAAGGCCCACCAGGCTGGACACAAAGTGAAGAAGAGCACAAGCACTACGTGCATCTGCTATCTAGAAAGCTGCAGTGCAATGGCAGCTGCAGTCTGCTAAACCTTTTGACTTTTCTGTATTCGTGCATTCGTTCTGTATTTATTCTCCTCGGTGATGAAATTTTCCTTTGCGCATTGATCCACTTAATAATATATCATCGCCTCGGTGCCATATTTTCCCTGGCTTTAAAGCATTTCTAAGTTAATGATTATTAATAAATGTGGAATTAAACCACTCACTGCGCCTCCACAGCAAACCCACTTTAACACCATTAATGTGTTAAAGTGGCAATTGTGAGCAATGTACACAATAACTGAGAATTGTGAGCAATACACAAACTGCTCTGGTTTAAAAGAAATAAATGCATTATTCTCACTCAAACACCGAGCCAAAAGCAAAACTGCGACACACTTTGTGCAGAAGGAATACGTCCAAACAAAAGCGAGTGGCACAACTTTGTAGCAGCACTCCCTCGACACCATTATTATCTCATCCTCCAAACGTTCTTGTCTTAGCAAAGCTTCACAAATGAACGCAGTAAATCTTTTTTATTGATGTTTCATAGCTCGATACGAAACCTCTCCGTTTGGATGCGAGTACACGGCTTTTATACCTGGCACATATGATTGAGTTTACATTCACGAGTGCACACTGGTGCTTTTTTCCCCCCCTCTCTTTCATTCCCTGCCAGCTGGCCGAGCGTCATCACAATTTCGTCCTCCTGAGGCGGTACACATTAGGCTGGCAGCAATCAGCAAGAGAGTCTGTGTCTGACAAAGACGCTTGTGCTGACCAACTGCACCAGTACTTTTTGCTTCGGAGGAGCTTAACCTGCTTCAAAAGGGTGCGTATACACCTGCACACATACACATCTCATCCAGGGCTGACTAAAAGGAACAACTTTTTCCTAATCTCCTCTTCTACCTACTTAGTCATATTTTCATTTTTTCAGTCTTTACGAGTGACAGGTTAAAGGAAAGATCCCAGCCCTGTGCCTATGATTTGCTCTGTGTGTTTGCTGGCATGACTTGGATCCACTTGCGAGAAGGATCAATACAAAGTTCTTTCTTACCATGAAACATTGCTGTGCTCATGTGGCTTCTCTCTCCCAGTTGATAATAAACCATCCACAGGGTGATATGGGTCACTGATCGGCTTGATGAGAATGAAAATAATGAAAATCATCTGCTGTGACCTTTTGAGTCACCAGATCCCAGTCATCACCCACACGATCAGAAAAACATCAAATAAGAACACAATCCACACTTATATTAGATTTTCCTTAAGTTTTTCACCCTTCTTTTATATCCCGACATCTTAGTGGTTTTTAAAAAAAATATTTTTCACACTTAGATGTTTCAGATCAAAACTTTTTTAACATTAAACAAAGATAACTGATTAAATACAAAATACTTGACCTTATGTGGAAAAAAGATAATTGCCCTTCTTGTTAAATCATGAATTAACTGAGATTAACAGCAATTTTTGGAAAAGCTGAGTTCAGTTTCCCAGTCTAATTACTGATTACTGACAGACCTATTCAATCAAGATGTCACTAAAACAAAACCTGTCTGGCAAAGTAAAGTAGGCTCCAAGAGCTCATCGGCTCATCCCAGAGGTCACGAAAGAACCCAGAAACATCTGAAGAACTGCAGTTCATGATTCAATAATGAGAAAGCGACTGGGCAAAGATGGCATCCGTGGGAGCATTCCAAGGAGAAAACCACTGCTGAGCAAACACAACACAAATGCTTGTCTCACATTTGCCAAAAAACATCTTGATGATCCCGTGAGACTTTGGGGAAAATATTCTGTGGGTGGATGAGACAAAAGCTGAACTTTTTGGAAGGTCTGACTCCCGTTACAGCTTCCATAAAACGAATACATCCACCCACCCTCTTCTGCTTATACTTTTAAGGGTCGTGGGGGAGCTGGAGCCGATCCCAGCTACCATAGGGCGAGAGGCAGGGTACACCATGGACAGGTCGCCAGTCTATCACAGGGCTAACACATAGAGACTGAAAACCATTCGCACTCACATTCACACCTATGGGCAATTTAGAGTTACCAATTAACCCAACCCCACTAACTGCATTTCATTAAAAGGATCTGGGGGTGCTTTAGTACTTCAGGACCTGGGTGACTTGCCGTAATTGATAGAACCATGAATTCTGCTCTCTACCAGCAAGTCACACCAGCAAGTCCACCTCTGAATGACTAAAAAAGAAATAAAAATGAAGCTGTCTGGCCTTAAATAAGACTGTCATGCTTTTGCGTAATCATAAACAGGCTGTTCATGCTCAAAAATCCTTCAATGTGGCTGCTAAAGGTGGCACAATCAATTATTAGGTTTATGGGACAATTACTTTTTCATATAAGGCATCAAGGTGATGTTTAAAGATCTGAAACATGTAAGTGTGATAAATATTAAAAAACTAAGAAACCAGGAAAAGGAAAAATAATTTTTCAAAGCACTGTACATCTCGTCTTATAACTTTTGTTCACTTCCACAGTATTCCTGTTTGTAAGCACGTGTTGTTCATTCCAGCTGAGAGACATGAAGATAATTCAGGAAGAGCGAGCCGAGCGCTTCTATCGCACACGCACTCTGAGGAGGTTTCTGCTGGCGCTGCTGGACCACATGACTAAGGAGAGGCTGGAGAAGTGGGAGCGTGAGGAGCTGGCTCTGGAGCATAATGACAGGTCTGCTACCCTTGACTTTGCCATATGTTCACAGTAATATAACCAGCCAAGAGGGTATTATTATATTTAACAACTTGAAAGAACTTTAATTACAAGTTAAACTGCTGAATCAGAACAGTTTTTGCAGCGCTTAGAGAAAAGACGGGACCTGCAAGCCTTTGAAGATGTAAACATTCGTTTGACCTCTAGGCATTTTCAATAAGAGACTCTCAAGACCTCCACTAGTCCCGAAAAATAGATTTACTAGTAAGTTGAGCAGATGGTAACTCTATAATACACATTGCAGAAGCAGTTTCTGGATATTCACCAATATGAAATATGAGGTGCATCTTTTTTTTGTCTTCCCTTTCCACCGTTACTTCCTCTGCATTAGACAGAAAAATTATACCACCATCTCCTTGACTCCGGTGTACTATATCTGCTGTTTGCTGCAAATGTCTTTTCATATCATGATTAATGGAGTCTGTTGGGATGCTTTTGTAGCTCACTGTGTAGCGTTCCTAAACGAACAACGTTTCTGCTATAATAGCCTTTCTAGAGACCCAACAGTCAATAAATCTGGGGGGTAATTGTAATATAGCGGTCTTATATAAAACCATCTGTGCTTGTATGGTAATAACAGTCTCCATAAATGATAGAGTCAGCATGCTAACATGCTGCTGTTTATACCATAAATCTGTTAAAGTAGCAAGCCAGAATTTACACAAACAAGATAAAGTTTAGATTTCCTTTATCCTGGCTATTTTAATTAGGATATTCTCGAGCTCACGTATTTGCTACCAAGCAGAAAGAAACATAGGAGACATACATGTTAAAGCAAACATAAGCCCCAAGCTAATTTTTAAGATTTTAAATGTTTTCAGTGCTGGTTTGTTGAGATTTGACCTTAGTTTAGCATCACAGCTGCCACTAAATACAAGGTATAACAGTCCACCACAACATCCATCCTTCCTCCTCTCACGGCCATCTGCCTCTTACGGCAGATGGCCGCCCCTCCCTGAGCCTGGTTCTGTTGGAGATTTCTTCCTGTTAAAAGGGAGTTTTTCCTCCCCGCTGTCGCCAAAGTGCTTAGGGGGATCATATGATTGTTGGAATTTTCTCTGTATTATTTTAGGGTCTACCTTATAATATAAAGCACCTTAAAGTGACTGTTGTTGTGATTTGGTGCTGTATAAATAAATTTTGAATTGAACTGAAAATAAAACATTAATAATTTAATAATTTTGTTACAATGCACAAATCTGCAGAGTCCAGACATTCATTTAGATTACTTGTATGTGTGCCACCAGCCTAAACACCTTTGCAGACCAAGCACCTCAATCTCCAACAGCAGTGGTCTCCTCAAGCACTAAACTCCCAAACCAAATGAGCATCACCAGGGCTCACCAGAACAAACCTCACTTAATGAAACTGTAACCCACAACCAATGGATGGCACCATAAGACATTCATAGAGGTCCTGAGTTCATGCCCCAGTGAGTCAGGGTTGTTTAAATACTGTACCTGATTGGTGTACATCTAAAGAAAATAACAGATCGGTCATAAAATGTATTTATTTGACTGAATTTGTTGTAATTGTTATCCATCAGAATGAAAAGCAATGGGGTCAGAGGTTACAAAAATCATCACCTGGATAACACAAATATCCGTACAAAACCAGTCATTCCAGTAGCTGCCAATATCAAATATAGAGCTAGAGCGTTAGTCAGACTTTTAAATTACAGTGAGATCAGTCTGCAGTGTATGTTTTGTCGTCTAAGCCTGAACTAATGTTGCAAAGCAAATTGTGGTCCAAACGATGTTTTTTTTAAAGCAGCATTTGTAGGATTTAAAGTTGGGAATGTTTATAACTTCAGCTTGTTAGGTGAAGTCCGCTAAATGGCCACAGGCCGCAAGTGGACTCCCACCAGCTGCCTTGCTGCCACTATCAACAAGCCCCAGAGTTACATGTGAGAACTTATTAGCTGTTGTCATCCTAGAGGTCCCTTTAATCCAGTTTGTTATTGCTCACTTGCTCTGTTCCCGTCTGTCCCTCCATCTGCCTACATATCAGACGAGTGCTGCGGCAATGTTTCCTGGCCTGGAGGCAACTTCCATGTTTGCTGCGCAAGGAAAGGGAGAAAGACAAGCGGAGGGAGAAGCTGTGTCGCAAAGTGACTGAGGTTCTCCCGGATTTCTGCTCGCATTCACTGTAACGCCTCTGGGAAGACCGACAGTACAGGCAACGTACTGCATACTGATGCAGGCCACACGCAAACATCTCAGCATCACTCTGGAAAATGACACACTGCACACTTCTTACATTTATTTGATAAAATATTTTCACAGAAACACAAATGGACCAGGGCAATTATTGTTATACAAAAAAAAACTTTATGCCTGTGAGAACCAAAAGCAAGCAGTGAAAAACTCATTTCTAACTGATGCCAAAGCATATCGATTCATTTGCGTTTTCCATTTATCTAAGAGTTGTTCCATTTCGGAGTCAGTTTTGAAACAGATTAAATGAGTCAAAGTAACCGTGTGGTAATAACTAAGCAATCAGCTGCTGTGAAACTTCAAATTAGCAGGCCTATCTGGCCTGTGCCAAAATGTTTCAATTAGTTGTGATAAATATCCATGAATTCATTTCACAAGGCCGAGTAAGGTCAAGTGCAGTCTGTTTGTGAATGATGAAAAGGTTATAGTGAGCCCTAGAGAGCCTCTTTGAATATCCTATCTGTGCACTCAGAGGCTTCATCTTATGCTGTGGTTAGATAAAATGTCCCCACAAGGATCTGCAGATTGGAGTTATTGTCTCGCACCAAGGCACTACGAAGGAGGGGAGACATAAGGTCAACCTTCACGTCCAAGGAAGACATCCAGCATGAAGGACTAGTAATATTTGTTTGGCAGAGGTGACGAATATGAGCAGCTGCTTCATAGAGGAGACCCTGCATGTCCTTCACATTTATGGCAGTATGTGCATCTTATGGGCGTGAGTAGTTGTTATTGCTAAGTGTCAAAGTCAGTGCAACTCCATATGCTGCACGCAGCTCTGTGGTTTGCTGCCAGCAGCACGTCTGATCAGTTAAAAGGAGTCATGCTGCCATCCAGTGGACACTAACACAGTAGCACCCACAATTCCCAAACTTTAAACAGGGTTGCATCACAAGTCTCTCACACCAAGTCAGTGGGAGAGGGGGGAATCACTTTGTCTCCCATGCTCATGAATTCAGACCAGTTGCCACGGAAACCACGGGAATAGACGCCAGTGTCCACGACGAGTCCCCAGTAGGCGCTGCGAGCGGTTT
>VURO01046373.1:13119-24070 GCA_015108175.1 Pelvicachromis taeniatus | reverse complement strand
GCGGTTTTCTCTCGCAGGGCGATGCGGGCCTCGCGCTCGGTCACGTTGTAGCTGACGTTGATGAGCTGTATCGCCAGCAGGTGAAGCAGCCCGCCCGTCACGATGCTGCTGTACCACGCACAGGTGAAGCAAAGAGCAGTGCTGGAACACAGACAAGGACGGCGGTATTCAATTTTTTTTAATTTTTTTTTTTTTTTACCAGTGCAGGGGTTTTATTTTCATGCTCAGCCACTTTCAAAGATAAAATATTTGGTGTAACCATTTAAAAGGGTGTAAATGGACACATCACAGTTAAAAGAACCAGTATTTTTACATATTGAGGGCATAATACTCATTCATGGTTTGCCTGATTTTAACTGTGTGAGTTCAGTAGCGGTGCCAGTACTAGTCTTTTGAACTACTCCATCGTTGCTCTGAGCAAAAACAGTGAATCTTTTTCCAACAGCTTAGTGGGCACTGCTCCAAGGTACTCTTGAAAGTGATTCAGTAGAGTGAAAAAAGCCAGACGCTCAGAATGCTCATGGAAGGTCCTCACTTACTTCTGGTAGTTCTGGGGATATTATTAAATGGCCGTGCAGTGGGTCAGTGAGGATCTTAATTGCTGCGAAAAAGGCTGCCAACCCCAGTTTCTGTGGACTCTATCTCAGCTGTCAGTGTTTATTTAAGTATTGACACTGTGCAGTTAAAATGTTTAATTTTATTTACAGGGCAACATTACAGAGGCACCTGATTTTAATTAATAAGGCATTGTGAATACATATCTTGATTACATTGAATTTTAAAGAAACTTGCCTCTGGTGTCTGTGGGGCAACGCCGTGTTTTCATTCTGGATTTGGTCTCTGCTTCAGCCCTAATCTGTTTGATGCTAGTGCCAGAATCCACTTAGCTATTGATAAAGATTGGAAATCTTGACAGTTTCCAGTCAATACACACATACATGCATAGTCATTTAAGGCTGCTCCCTTATTTCCCACAGCGGATGAATCTGAAAGTTTTGATTTGGCACAGATTTGACACCAGATGTCCTTCCTGACGTAATGCCCATGTACCCTGGCTTGGTGGAGATGTTTGACCATCATGCACAGGAAAACTAAACCCATCATATCAGCGCAAACACCTCCTGCTAACTATATAGTGCAGTGGTGGAGGGCTAACGATTTGGGCTTGTTTTGTAGTCACAGAACCTGGACACATCGCAGTCACTGATTTGACCGTGAAGTCCTCTGTGTACCAAAGTATTCTACAGACAAATGTGAAGCCATCTGTCTTGCAGCTAAAGCTTGATTGAAACTAGGTCATGCAACAGGATGATGATCAAAAACACTGCAACAAATCTACAACTGAAAAGTCGAAAAATAAAAGAATAAATGTGTTGGAATGACACAAAGTCCACACCTCAAACTGATTGAAATGCTGCAGTGGGACCTTCACAGAGCTCTGCATGAATTCATTCCTGCAAACCTCAATGAACTGAAGTAATGTTGTAAAGAAGAGTGAACCAAAATTCCAATATGAGAGGCTGATAAAGACAAACAGAAAATACCACTTAAAAGTTCTGCTAACGGGGTGTACTTCACAGGACTGTATGCCTGTTTCCAGTACCTGTACTGGTTGTAGACTCCTGGGCAGTAGAGTAAGGCGAAGAGGAGATTTTGCCGTGGACACACATTCTGCAGCACCAGGCTGATTCCGTACAGGGACGTCAACAGGAAGAGGACGAGCGTGAGCAGAAAGCTGCGGTGATTGGCCTGCCCCACGCAGCTGTTTATCCTGCCCCGACACAGACAGGAGGGGACGCACACGAGTACACACACAAGCAGACAAAACATTGTACTGAGACTCCAGGGTTACACTACACAACACACAAACGTGCAGGAACGTGCATGGTGTAGAAGGATGGCGGCAAGGAAATTGTGACGTTAACACAACATAGAAAAAAAATATGGTGAGCTAGACACAAGGGGACAAAGATATTCATTTTCTCTGAGCTTATTACCTGCAAAGACTGACAGTAACTTCATTCTTATACACTAAAGATGTTATTTTAGACTTGTGTAGTCTAAAGAATAGAAGCAGGTGACAAACAAGACAACTTCAGTGTTTTAAGGAGAAGAAAGCAGTAATGACAGGCAGGCTGAGTGAGAGGAACCCACCAGACACAGTGGTGGTCGAGACGCAGCACGCAGACACCACAGATGCGACAGTGTCCCGCCCTGGGGGGCCGCACCACCCTGCATGCTTGACACCAGTTCTTTCGGTTGCTTCCCTTCATTTCCTCCTCCACTTGCTCTGACGCCCCAGACCGGTTGGCTACAGTCATCGTCACATCCTGCCTCCCCCCATTGAGGGAAGGGTTTCTGCCCGCGGGGGAGGTGTAATACGCCACCTTGCTGTGAAGGGGCTCTTCGTTTGGGCACAGGATGCCCGGATCTCTCTTGGTGTGGAAAAGAGCCAGCAGTGTGAGGACAACCCCCATGCTTACCAGCGCTAGCTGAAGCAGTCCAACATCCCCACGGGGAAACACCTCCGTGATGAACAAGTAGTACATGTACGCCAAGGAGAAAAGGGCCAGGCTGAGGAAGAAGAGGGTCCGTCCTTTTTTACGGTGGGTGAAATAGTAGTACCACAGCACCAAGCCCGGCAGAGCTGTCAGAACCACCATGCCGATGAGGAAGTGGAGAGCAGCGAGATGCAGCAGGGCAGGAAGGAGAACAAGAGGAGGAATGATGGACAGGTCCACCTTGCGAGCTCCACCCCACAGCCACGGCACACGAATCCGATCTGTGACGACTGCAGCCACCTGTAACAGGGATTCAGGCTTCTGAGGTTCCCTCTTCAGAAACCTGATGAAGTAACGGAAAAGCAGTAATACCTTTTTTAGTTACTAACATGTTTTTAAGCACCCAAATATAAGACAGAGGACTCAGATACAAGTTTTTCATTCATCGTATTTTTTCATAATGAACAGCAGATTGCAATTAATGGTGTGATTTCTGTACCTTATGTGTCACAATGTGAAAAACCTGATATTGGTGTTACAGTAACGCATTCAGTCATCAGCATAAGCAGGATTCATGCCTCTGACTACCAAATTAGTCGACTAATGGAACTACCAACAGTCCATACCTCAGACTAGGTGGACCTCAATGGAACTGTAGCCCAAAAATGTGATGTTCATGGGGTAGAAATAAAATGATCTGATATCTTTTGTTTTAGATAGACAGGACTGAGACAGTAGTTACATTTTTAAATTTACTTTCTGGGTTATAATTCTATTAAAGCGTCTTTATAAGAACAAGCAAGAGCCAGTTTGTGCCCTTTGCTCATATAATGCAAGCAGCAGCAGAGAATTATGAGCACTTTCAGCTGTTCCATTATGTGATTGGAAAGGATTTGGCAAAGTGTTAAAACCAGATGGCCTTCGTGAGGCAGCCCTCCCATTTCTCTGGGTTTTGGACTGGGCACTGGGAGTACACTAGTTTGTGACCCCATGACACTGGGTTCATTTCTCCTCCCAGTCCCAAACCGAGGATCTTTCACATAGAGTCACTGATCCCAGCACTGCTATATTAGAAGCTTTGCTATGAAAATGATGTGATGTCTTTGGATTTTACATCATTGGTCAGACAAATCCAGGAATTTGACCAAATTATCTGATTTGTGTTTTGTTTTCTGTTTACAGTCCATTATTTTAAAGGTTGCTCCTTTTTGTTCATAAATAAAGTTTTTTTTGTCTTGATTTAACCACAGTCCATGTGTTTGTTGTTGTTATGTAGTTGTGTAAAAAATGGGGACCAAAAGAGAGGGTCTCCTAAAGCCTGAACCAGTAACATTTCAACTGTAATGTTAAATTGCTCCTAAATTTATATATTATAAAAATTAAAGAAACGTGGACTTTAATCCTTAGCTTAACCCACATCAGCAGTGTTTTTTACACTTGACTTTTTTCACTCTCTTCTACGAATTTACATTGCCCAGCTGATCTTTAGCAGGACCTGCGATTGGCCAAAAACAAAGCTCAGAGGAGGGACAGGAGTGTAGTTCCCTTTCAGATCAATCGAATTACAATTTGCATAAAGGTTATTGTGGATTTTTGTCAAAATACACCAAAAACAAGGTGCCTGTCTTGGCTTAAACTGGGGCAAAATATGAAATTTGGAATTTCCCACCTGTCACAGGCATCATCCAGGTCCTCACAGTCACAGCAGCAGGCGGCTACATGGCTGCGCTCTCCATGTCTGTTCATGTATTCGCAGCAGCACAAGGCCGCCGCCTCCTCCTCCGGCATCTTTCTGGCTTGCCTCTTCATTACAGAGAGCCCTGCAGCCTGTCAGAGGTTTAAAATGGGTAATGAGTTCAGGGAAAGAGAAAAGTTGCAGATGATCAAAGGGAAGGGAAACACATTAAGTGAAAATACCTTTAAAAGCCTACTTTGCTGAACTGACCTTTTCATGCAGGAGCTTACCAGCCACTTGCATGCATTTTAGATAGTGGAGTGCTTCTAAACAGATTTCCACCACGCACTTTCACTTCACCTCTTGTCCTTACATCTGTCACACATCTGTCACCCTTTAATGATTTACAGCAAATGATCACCACCACCCACCCCCAACATGCTGGCTTGTTTATGTGGCACAGATGGATATGGATTTGGATTGAGGTGGTGTTAGCAGTTATAGCAATGGCAGGCCTTCAGTGGCCTCTCAATCACGGCCTGACAAAGTGGGTTTAATCCTTCAGCTGAATTGAGGCTCTATCTTTGGGAGGGGTATGAATGAGCCTCTCATTAGCAATAAATCACAGCATGAAGTCATGTGTTATTATTACAGCTCAGCCAGTAATCACGCTAACGTATTAAAAAGGGCATTCGGGTCAGAAAAAGTCACCAGCATCTAATTAGTGAGTCCTTCCACGGAGCCTTGGATCTGTAAGAGAGGACAGATTGGGTTACATGTGCTGATTAATGGGTGTGTGGTAGCACCAAACAGCACATCTGCTCCCTGACAAAGAAAAGTACTGCTGCAAGGGCTTACAGTGTGACTGTTGCACTCAGCAGTTTTACAGCTGTGATGTTTAATACTTTGGACAAAAAGCTTTGCAGGGAAAAGCACATAATTTTGCTTCAACATCTAAGGATGGCCGTTGTTGACTTAAGGATGGGAGAAGTGACTTTTACAACTCTTATCATTCGCTGAAAGCAAATCAGCAACATTTTTAATGGGTACTACTACTTCCAGATTACAACTGTCAAAGATGCTTGCTTTCCTTATTTTATTTATTTCTTTGACATAAACACCATATTTGTCTGGCACAATCAAGGCTCATTCTCATCCTAGGCCAAACTCTTAATTTGAATAGGAAAACAGTATAAAATAACATTCCCATCTTACTTTATACCACAGTCAAATACATTTGACAAGGAAACCTCCAACAAGGTCTCAAGAATACGGAGGTCATGAAAGGACAGACCGATATACAATCACTCCGACCGATATTTGGGGGATTCCAGTATCTGATATATTAACCGATATATCTTTTTTTTTTCAAAGACACACAGTGCCATCTAGTGGACAAACTATGCAACAGTGATAACACGCCTGAATGCTGTTTCTCCCATTTCTTCTTTACTTTTTTCATTTATCAGCTGTTACAAATGTTGATACCGATAGAACCTCAAATAGATAATAGCACTTAGTAATATCAACTATTACACCATCTGTATTTTGAATGAAAAGCATGCCAACAGCAGCTCATAGGGTAGTGGTTTACACATTTGCCTAACAGCAGCAGATTGAATTCCTAAGCTACCGAGCTTCTTTCTGCACAATTTTAGTCAAATTTTAAAAAGTGACTGTAAAACACTGAGCACAGATGGATAAGAGTGGAAATTCAGATCATGGTGAGCTCCGTGGGTTTATCGGAATCATCAACTGAATAGGATTTGCATCTAATTATTAAAAATAATCCCAACATTTGGAACATTAGTTTGTTTACTTTTAAGCTCACGAAAATGGAGGGCCTGCATAAAAAAGGACGGAAATCCTCAGTTTTAGTGCAGACTTTATTCTAAACCCTTTCTGAAAGTCCACACTTTAATTACATTTTGAATGTTTCATTACAAATACATTTAACTGGTGTACAGCAGCAGAATGAGGAAGATTTTGTCACTGTCTAAATGACTCTACATTTAAGGGCAGAGCTGCACACATTAAATTCCTGAAGCTTGTAAAACATGTGGCATAAAAAGTACTTAAAGTGGTCCCACCTCCAATTAGGGTTGGCCAGAAACCACGATTTCCAACATCAGTCTTTTTACATGTGCAAAGACTCAAATAGTAAATGGGCTGGTACTTGTACAGGACCTTTCTACTCCAGCTAAAATATTACAAGACTCATTATCCCAATCACACATACATTTATACAGCACTTTTATCTATGCCTACCATTTACATAGTCACACTCCCATGGATGTATCCAGACCAGAGCAAGGTTAAGTTCTAAACCCAAGAATTCTTTGGCATGTGGACTGGAGGAGTCCGAGATCCAGTGGACCTACCTATTGGTAGACGACCACCTTCAATACCGCCGCAATACCACCCTTTTTTTCACAGCAATAATATTCTGGTACTTCCTAAAAACTAGTCTGAATGGACCGCTAGTGGTCAAGGAAGCTAGACCTCCTTTGGAAGTCTGCCTCTCAGATACCTACACACCTGGCAACTGACCAACCACGACATGCTAAACCTCCCAGGCAGAGGACTTAACAGCGTCTGGCTGTAGATTCATACATGCTTTACAGGTAGGATGACCGGATGTCCCACTTTACTATTCTTTCTCCTGCCTCCTAATCCTAAATATTGAGGGAAAGTCCCACTTGTTGCTGTCTCACAAGAAACATGGCTGTAAAAGAGATGTACTGATCTACAGAACCATTCCTACAGAAACCCCAAAAATGGTTACCACGCAGAACAGCAGCTGCGATTACAGATAACATAAAGTTACAGGAATTGTAGTGGCATAAAAAAGGAGTGAACAAAGACTTTTTCACAAAAAAACACACTAGCTTTTAGGTTTAGCCTTACTGCAAACGCCTTACTCCACATTTAGTATGTTGAGAGTGTTATAAACATGGAAATTTCATTAATTAATTCAAGTATTAATTGTTCACAAAACTGCTCTTAGCTGCAGCTTCCGTCTTAAATGAGTTTTTCCTTAGGGTAGATGGGGGACCAAGGTCGCAACAGAATAAATCTGTACATTAATTAATAATTATCATCATTTCTATCTGCAGCACACCTGCTCTAAAACTATACCTAATAAACTTTTGTCACAGTAACAGGATGACACATTAAGTGAAAATCAGTTTTTGTTGGAAACGCTGTGACTTTAAACTCGACTGAATGTAAATATTAGGACTTAACAGTTTTCTCTGGCATTTTAATATTGAGCCCTGCAGTTTGTCGGTCACATAATTACTGACTGCAGCTCACAGTTAACTGACGTTCACTTATTTTTACCCGCCAACAAGCCGCCGTCTCGCCGAAACGGGAGACTGCGTCAAAGCAGGTTTCACGACCCGACTAACCCGGGTAGACATACCTGCACACGCGGCTGCTACATGCCAGCCTCTAGAAATATCGACTGGATCGATTTCCCCCCGCCGGGCGTCTTAACGGAAGTCTCGGGAAGCGGAGCTCGTATCCGGTGTTTCTCGCCGCTAAATGACGCTCGGTAAGCCGCGTGAAGTGACCGGAACGACGGCAGCTGCTGGGAGCGAAGGCAGGGTTCGAGTGTCCGGCTCAGCTTGTGCTTCCTGCCGGAGCCGGGGGGGCGTCTTCTGCGTAGACGTCTAGGTTTCGGTACACAGGGAAGCCCCGCTTCCTCCTCTCCAAACTGACTGAACTGTTTGTGTACTGACGTCACATGAAGTGGCTTCTCCCCGCCCAGCACCAACTCAGCCTACTCCCACATGATGCTGCTTCTGCTCAACGGTGCACAGCTGTGCTCAGGTGAAGTGCTGGGAAAAGTAAGCTGTGGACCAGTACTGTATCAAAACAAACAGTGTAACGGCCTTTGTGAGCAGCTTCATCCCGTTATGAATGAATTATAAGTAGCTTATCTTATGGTTGCAAATTTGGTTATGCAACAGTAATAATAATGCCAAATTATTTGGATTTTTATAACTTATATTGGGGACATGACTGATAATTGGGTACATGGTAGCTGTGCTAAAAAAAAAAAAAAAAAAAAAAAACAAGTGATTATATTCACAGGCAAGATTCAGGAAAATTGACTCAGTCTTGTAGACACTCAAAATCTCAAGAACTATTCCCACCAATCGGACAAGCTGATGTTTTAATATTAATCTCAGTTCCTTCATGTGGACTCAAATTGCAACAAATATTAGGAATGACCCACCTATCTGAGCCTGAAATATTAGCGGTCTCTGTACGTATCATATTGCATCATCGCTCATTGTCATATCAGAAATACCAACCATCAGACAAATATAACCTGAACAATGCACACCGTCTATAGTCTGCTTTTTGAATGCATCACTCGTTAAATGAGAAAAATAATTTAACAGCAAATAATGCTTTCGTTTCTATGTTTGTTTGGGGATTTTTGTGCTATATACTGATCTCTTTAGGCTTGCGTCAGGAAGGACATTAGGTATAAAACTCTGAAATCAAGCATGCACATCTGCCCACTTTGGCAAACATTTATGACAAAGAAGCAAGTAAAAATAGCTTTTACCATAATTTTTTTACTTGATCCATAAATCCATTCAGATCAGACTGGCTGTGAACTAAGGAGAGTTTGACACCTCTGCTTTAAAATATCCTAAAGGGTACCATAAAATAGAAAATTTCCAGGTGGCAATTTCTTTTTCCTACCACTTAACATTACTAATTAACTATTAAAGCTCCTAAGAATAACAGCAATCCTGCCATACACAATATAAATCTGTCTCCTTGCAGTTTAGTCCCCACTATCACTACTGTAAGTGAATACTACAGAGGAAATAGAATTTCCTTTGAGGATGAATTGAGACAAGGTTATGGTCAATAATTAAACAGTCTCGATCATATTATGTTTCGCCTGGGACAAAAGAACAAAGACACATTTGGCTTTAGTCCAATTTAATCTTTTTTCTTTTTTTTTTCCCCCCCTCAGCAGGGCGTCCATGCAGCTCCTACCAACACAAACTTTTTTTTTTTCTTTAAGAAAAAGTCTAAATAAATTTCACTTTGTGCCAACACAGATCAGCCTTATAGTTACCAGTTATCGTTATTTACATGGAGCCATTTAGAAAAATCATCATTAAAAGCTTAAATATAAATAGTGTTTTATATTTTAAAGGTTTCCAGGAAAAGTCAAAACTTCTGGCAAAAGTAATATTTATTAAAATGATCAATGACGAACAACAATCAGTACCGAACACAGTCAAGTTCACAGAAATAGATTTATATGTACGAGAAAATGAGAGCCTTCAAAATTCAAGAATGACATGTGTAAACCATAAGAGTTATAAAATAAAAATTAATTGGAAAGAAAAAAAAAAAAAGGGTTGGTGTAGAAATTCTAGAACAAGCTTTCCTCCAGTGTTGACAGAGAGAGTTCACAGTATTGAGATAGTCCGAGCCGACACCTTCGCTGAAAGATCACCCTCATCAAAAGTATTTTAAACTACAAAATCATACAATTCTCTAAATTTGGCTCAGTGCAGCAAAAAAAAAAAAAAGTACCCAAAACCCCTGATTATACCTGAACAGGTGATGAGGATCAGTTCTGGTCTGCTTCATTTAAAGTCCAGGAGAGAACCACAGTGTAATCATTGAAATATCAGCAGGCCAGAAGAACTGAAGTATACATGTACAAAATGATTCCAGACCACAAGTGTAGACGATCCTTCCAGACTGAGTCACTGATTAGCGGGATTTATTAAGGAAAGGGGGGGGAGGGGGGGTGTCTTAAGTCTGTCTTAAGTCCGCCTTACTCGTAAGACTCGTGCAAAAATGTAAATGTGTGCAAAAAGCTTAAATATTTATTGAGTCTCATCCCAAAAATAAAACTAAAAAGTATTCACAACAGTTCATGTGGCACAAGACTCATTAAAATGACTAGGGCAGCTGTGGGAGCTGAGAGTAGCCCTCTGCAGAAATCTAAACCAGACTCTGGTGTAACATCGTCCTCCTCCCAGCAGTCAGTCTGCAGCTTTAAAACAAACAAAAAACCCAAACCATCCTGGCACCCGATTCCTCACCACAGGCTTCGGGATGCAGAACCACGAACAAAACATGACATGTGTCTGGGGATGCTCACATGGCAACATCTGTGGATAACACAGGTGTCCTCGGAGACAGTTCAGTGCTTCAGTCCCGTTTTATCCACAGGGACAGATGCTCTGTAGTCACCAGGCGTGGCTGCGTCAGTGTTGCGCTGCGGTGCGATTGGCTGTTGCAAAGTTCTGTTGCAGCATCACCAGAGAGGTACGAAGCTGCAAGGAGAACACAAACAAGACTCACCATCTGAACACCTGCGTTAGGCTTTGAGCTAACATGACAGACTGTCAAAAAAAACCCACCACCACCACCAGTTCTATATTGTATACACCTACATTTAATGGAAAGACTACAAAGATAACATTTACTGTATATCTTCCAATTGTAGCCCGGGCGTTTATTCAAAAAATTATCCGGCATATTCCAACAGTTCAAATAGTTCCCAGTGGTGCTCCCCGAAACTTCTCTCCGCCCAACTCTCCAGGAGAGGAAGTAAAAGACCAGAAAATCACAGTTAGCAGGTTTGCTAGCCGACAGTTCCAGTTCAGTGTAATAATCCCACTTCGATGGTTGCCGCACATCCAGCTTAAATGCCGCTGGTCGTAGATGACGGCTGATTGGAAACAGCTGGCCAAGTGATGAGACGCGGGAGGACCGACGACAG
>VURO01046370.1:0-11080 GCA_015108175.1 Pelvicachromis taeniatus | reverse complement strand
CTCCCTTTTAACAGGAAGAAACCTCCGGAACCAGGCTCAGGGAGGGGCAGGGCCATCTGCTGCGACCGGTTGGGGAGAAAGAAGGAAGACAGGATAGAGACATGCTGTGGAAGAGAGCCAGAGATTAATAACAAGTATGGTTGAATGCAGGGAGATCTATTAACACATGGTTAATGAGAAAGGTGACTATAAAGGAAAAACTCAATGCATCAAGGGGGTCCCCCAGCAGTCTGAACCTATCGCAGCATAACTAAGGGAGGATTCAGGGTCAACTGATCCAGCCCTAACTATATGCTTTAGCAAAAGGGAAAAAAAGGAAAGGAAAGTTTTCCACAAAATTTTTTTTCAATGGAGTTCAAATTGTTTGGAAATGGCCTTAAAACCATTCCCAAATTGAAGGACAGCTACTTCTTGAAGAGCATTCTTCTTTGGCATTACGTGAACACACACCTGAATGTTCCAGAACTGCAAATTGCCCAAACTTTTGCTTCTATAGAAGTGCTCACAGATCACTGATGATCTGTTAATTAAGTGAATTTGATTAGCAGCACTTGGCATGCTACTTAGCCTTTTAATTCCTATAGAAGGAGTAAGGATGTGCTTACTTTTTCACACAGCTTCTGTATTTTGGCTCAGTTAGAGGGACTAATGGGTGACATAAAATTGCAAATTGAGAGCCTGCATCAAGAGATACAAAAGGTCATACCGTCACTCAGGAAAGACGCCAGAGAAGACCTTAAAAAACTGTGAAATGAACACTCTCAGAAAACATAAGTCCTGTACTCGTCACAGAGAAAGATGGTGAAAACACAGAAAGTAATGGAGATGACGCTCTATGAAGTGGTAATTAAAACAGCAACTTTGGAAAAGCTACATGGAAATCTGATTAATGAGCATAAGAAGTTACAAGACAAGAATAGACACCAAAGGCCATCTGACTTACAAAGTCTACCTTGTATAAATGTTTTGGCACATGAAGTCTGAAGTTGGTAAACTACATGCCTCATTCAACAAAGTGAAAAACAAGCTACTTGGGTATCCAAGATTTTTTACACCCCCAGAAATAGATCCTTATGATGTATTGTGCCAGGCACAACATTCAGGAGGCTGAGAGATTTAGACAACAACATATTCAGCCTTCAGGAGATGATTGATTAGCCACTAATGCCTCTTTTCCATTACAGTAGTTGTTACTTGCCTTGACTCGACTCAACTCAACCCAGTTTTTGGGGTTTTCCATTACCTGGTAGATGTCATGCCATCAATTGACCAGTCGATGGTGTCCCTCAATGAGTCATTAGTGTCTCATTCACAAAAACTGAAAACCTCATTTTTTAAATGAGGGAAATAGACTCCACAAAAACCAACACCACGGTCCCCAGGTCTGACAACAAAGCCGTAGATTGAGCAGCAGGAATACCATGGCCTTGACATCCTCCACTGTTGTGTTGCATTTGTTTCACATACAAATGACGTCACAGACTGTAGCTGTTTCCTTTACAGATGCAGACGGAGGCACTGGTGAACGTGATAACGAAGCTTTATTTACAAAACAGAGACTATGAAGTGACCATGACCTGTGAACTATGATGCTTACGTGAGCTATGAAATGTACGTGAAATTCTATGAAGTAGTGTAGCAAACATGTACTATGAAATAAACTTGAAACATTAGAAAATAATATTAATTAACTCTGTGGCATGGGCAAAGCGGAAGTGAGGCTGGGGAATGGACCCAGGAGTCTCTGAGTCACTGTAACGAGAGGAGTTCAGAAGGTGTTCCGGTGCCGTTCAGCTAAATGTGGACATGAACTGGCTTACTTGTTGCAGGTGGAGGACTGGCGTGGAAGGGGGTAAGTGGTTCGAGTGAGACAGAGATGAATCCAGGCGGGGATGATCCAAGGTAGTAGCCATGGCAGCGAGGCAGGCAGGGGAGAGAAGTGAACATGGGCTGTGACTGAAAAAGCTGCCGAGAAGGCTAGCATCCAAATGAAGGTTAGTATTGTCAGCGTTCGAGCGTGGAGACTTGGTAAAGGACTGCGAGCAGAGAAAGCGGAAGGTGAGCGGTGATAATTACTGTGAACAATTTCACTAGATCTGTGGCGTCCTACACTAACAGAGATTAGCTGAAGATCTGGCAAAGAGTAGTTGCAAGCGCTCTATGGAATAAACACCGCACTCACCTGGATCATGACACAAAGGTCTTTTTGCATATATTAGAAATGGGAAAACAATAGGGGGTGTCTGGTCACTCCTCAAAGAGAACCCGCTGATGGTGATAAAACCATAGGTGAACAAAGTGGGGAGGATGATTCACTGTAGATTGAATTCAGAACAGACTTGTACATTTAAATGATAGTTTCAGGAGGATGTATCTGAAATTGTTTAGTTTTCACATTTCATGCATTCTCATCTATATAAAGGGTCGACCTACTTTCAATTAAATGGAACAAGGGAAAAGGACAAAAAAACAAATGCAAACCCTCCTTGCATTCTGAGATACAATATTTAAATTTAACTTAAAGGAAACCTGAAATGTATTACCATTATGGTCACTTTGTTTTCCTCGGCTTTCCTTTTTCTTTTTCAGCCTTTCAGCAGCAGTGAGATGGAGACGCTTCTGGATTATTCTTGTTCCCATGGTGCAGTTTGTTGTTTGATTTTGTTTGAATAAAAGGCAAATACTCTATGGATATGCAACAAAAAACAAGGGATGATAGTTAATGAAAATTTGAACCATGTTATAACAGGGCAACAAAATGCAGACCAGTGTGTTACCTCGAAATGTTTGAATAGTGTTCTTTAAAGGAACAATGTGTTGACCCAACTTAGAGGCAAGCCATAAAAATCAAGCCATAACAGATCATGGGTAGGAAATGTATTTCACTGCACATCCAATTTAAAAAACATTAAAAACATAAAATCCTCACTGGGGATGGGAATAGTTAAGAATTTAGCAAGTCCAATTTCATTATTAATATCATTAACTGACTTCTCGATTCTCCTTGGGTACTCACTGGCTGTGCTCTGAGAGTCACCACCGTCGCTAAGCAGCACACCATAACACATTACAGGTAGAAAGATGAATAGGTAGAAATGGAGGCTGCAAGTCCGACTGCTCATCACTAACTTTGTTACTGGTTGGGGATGAGGGTCTGGCTGATGGGCTTTAACAGAGCCAAAGTTCTATTAGCGGCATAATGCAGGTTTTTTTGTTGTTGTTTTGTTTTTGCAGTTTGCGTGTTAAGGGATGGTACTCTCATCCTTTTGTGCAACAAAAATAAAAGTAATGTCCATGTCTATGCTGCAGACTGCACTGCTATGTTCCTACTCGGCACATAAACTGAAATCAGCT
Organism: Pelvicachromis taeniatus; assembly: GCA_015108175.1. NCBI lineage: Eukaryota > Metazoa > Chordata > Actinopteri > Cichliformes > Cichlidae > Pelvicachromis > Pelvicachromis taeniatus. The sequence goes on along the minus strand of VURO01046370.1, from coordinate 7,726 downwards.
GCAAGTGGAACCAATAAACAAGATCAATAGGAAAGCAGATGAACAAATTTAAGGAATCGGACTACTGGGAACAAGTTCAGTCTCTTCCCTATTTGCTCTCCCTCTTGCTCTTTTTCTATGTGTGTGTGTGTGTGTGTGTGTGTGTGGGGGTTAACTGTGCTTAACTCTTAACATGTATGAGCGTAGCTGCTATAGTTTCCACAGGCACATGTGGTTCCATATACATTCCACCTGCAGTATATAACCTCAGGTCTCCTCTTCATCCCTTGCTGGATTGTTGAGCTATATTGAATGATATATTGTGAGACCTAGGTCTCCTAGTAGTAGAAGCTTGTTTACCTGTCAGTGAAATGTACTACATACTTATCTCTCTTGTTCTCCTTTGTTGCAGAAGTCAACCTCAGCGTGCCTGCCTTACCAATGAGAAAAACCTGCCTGATCAGTCCCCCATGAGGAAGCAACTATTTGGATTCTAACCTGTGAAAACTTGAATCACTTGGCTGCCGTGCTTGTGACGGATTTTAAGAACCTACCTGCAAACCTGGGTTTGAATCTGGGTTAAGGGTGATAGTATATTCCCCTGATATTGACAAATAAGCAATTTGTGGCATCGCTTTTTTCTGTGATACCTAACACAGATTGTAATCAATTTAAAACGACTGGGAACCTTGATTTGGTACAAAACCTCTCATCACAAATCCCTCAAAATCATTACGCATCGTAATTGCAGTATCGAGAGACAAACTTAATCCCTTAGGTGGCAAAGGTACATTCTTTACTAGTAGTACGTCCAGATACCCATTTTTAAAAATACTACAAGTTGAAATATTGATTAAACGTCTTTACTCAAGTGAAACTGAAAGTTTAGTATTGAGCCTTAAAGGTACTCAAAAGTAAGAAATCAAGGACATTTCTACCAGCTTTTTTTGTGCAAAGTTAACTGAACCTGAGGCTATATTTCTGTAATAATAATAATAATAATAATAATTTACAAACTTTTTATTTTTACTTTGCATCCACACCAGTTAGGGGTTAGAGTGAGATTTGGGAGATGAGGGAACCCTAAGATGGGTGGTAGTGACTCAGCCTGGAGTGAAGAATGACAACTCGCAACTATTTGTGTTGTAAGCTCCAGTAGATTTTGTGTGTGATCAGCTAACCTGTACTGCTGCTGCTCTGTGGTTTACTGCTCTTTGTGGATTTAGACAACTGAATTCAACAAGATGTAACCCAATTATTCCAGCTCACTTTAACTCCTGAGTAAAGTGCAATAGATTATGCATATATTATCTTTTTTGCCTCTTTCATCCCTCTGTATGCCGTGAGGACTGGTGATGGATACACCAAATAGGATTGTCATTTATGTGTAAGTGTTCCCTTCTGTTATGCTCAAATCAGTTTCATGTTTGGAGGCACACAGTGCTGGGAAATAAAAACTTCCCTCAAATGTGTTAAAAACCTAAAGGTCTTGAAAATGTAAGGAGTAGAAAGTACTCATATTCCTGTAAAAAACAGATGCTGCCATGATACCTGAAAACACTACTTGTGGTAAGTACAGTAAAGATTTATTTGAACCTCTGCAGTGAATACTATCCCCAGTCATCTCCAGCATAACAATCTATGCATTATAACAATGTTTATTTTGCTACGAATTACAGCAGCAAACAAATTTATATACCTTTATATACCTTGAGATACCACACAGATATCACACAGATGTTTTCTGATCTAGTTATTAAACATATTTTCTCAAATCTATACACCAGGCTTTTAAAAGGTGGGTTCAAGTCCCTTTCTCTTCAGCAGAATTCTTACAAAAGCTTTATTAAGACACTAGATTGGAATCATCTGGTTGTCTTGCACTCACACAAAATATGGCTCCAGATAAGCAAACATTTTGAATACTGGAGTTCAACATGTATAAAAACAGTAAAAGACTCATTTATTAAAGAGATTTTTTTGTACATTTTGCCAATTACAACAAAAGTTTCCAAATCTATTTTTTTTTCAGACATTACAAGCTTGTAGTTCAGAATGAAAATCTTTCCATCCTTTCCTAATAAGGCACTGGAATTTATTAAAACCCTACATGTTGTCTGATCCTTTTCCAGTAAGATTCGGGGAGGTTGTTACGGCCTTGTGCCTTGTGGGGAGAAGATGTGGTGTTGTGTATATGCAAATCCAGGTGCGCCACGACGTGAAGAGGATTGGCTGCTCTGCCCTGGGTGTTCATCATCAGCCATGCAAAATGAACTGTGCTAGCACCTCGCTCTCGATTGGTTGCTGGTGGACCACGGAGCGTCGATTGGTGGATAGGGGCGCTGAGCAAGGATAAAAGCCGGAAGAGCCAACGCGTCGGAAGGGAGAGGAACAGAGACGAAGCTGCGGTGCACTCTGTGTTCTTCCTCGTGCGCTTCTGTAGGGACTCTGCTGGCACCCTGAGTGCTTGAACTTCTATGTGTCTTGCTTTGTTAGTAGTCCCTAGCGCTGGTGAAGCTTTGAACTCTAGTAAGTCCCCTGTGATGTGTGTGTGCGTCACTCACACTGGCCCTCCCTTAGATTGACATTGTTGTTTTGTTTTGTTATCTCTCAATTTGCCCCGTTTTCCCTGTTGTTTAAGTTTCTGTTGTGGGCCTCCTGTTTTGATAACCTTCTGCCCAGGGAGTGCCCTGACGGCGTTCTGTTGAAGCATTGTTAATAAACCTTTTTTTTATACTTATCTTGGTGTGGGGGCTTATGTTACTCCCTCCCTGCTCGTGGCTAGTAAGACAAGGGGGGGGGAGTTGATCGGAAGTTTAGTGGTTCGATCCGTGGCTCCCCCAGTCTACATGCCAAATATCCTTGGGCAAGACATTAACCCCAAGTTGCTCTCCGATGCATCCGTCGGAGTATGAATGTATTAGAGCACTAAAAAAAAAAAAAGAATGCTTGTATGAATGCGTGTGATTGGGTGAATGTGGTTGTTGTATAGAGCGCTTTGAGTACTCTGGGAGAGTAGAAAAGCACTATATAAGAATCAATCCATTTACCATTACTCTTGGTGGAGGTACAGAAATCACAAAAGTCATGTTGCACTTAAGAGCTTAAGCTTAAGAGCATGTTCCGGTATATACGAGGGATGGGCTGTTATAATCTAAGAGACACATATACATATATGATACTTGTCCAAACAGAAACTATACATAATGTTTTCTTCTGTCAGTGCATCCTGTAATTGGTGTGAAAGAAAGACTGAAAGAAAGCACAGAGACACTAATCATGGCAGCACAGGAACAAGCCCTAATACAAGATCCAAGGAGGCTGGGGTCTACCACACCAGGCAAGACCCCAGGTGCAGGCTGTGTAAAGATGCCCCTGAGACAATCCAGCACTTAACAGCAGGATGCAAGATGCTAGCAGGGAGGGCATACATGGAACGCCATACAAGTGGCCGGCATAGGATACAGAAACATCTGTGCCGAATATGGCCTGGAAGTCCCGAGGTCAAGATGGGAGACGCCCCTTAGGGTGGTGGAGAACGACGGAGCTAAGATCCCGTGAGACTTCCAGATACAGTCGGACAAAATGGTGGCGGCCAACCAACCGGACATAGTGGTGGTAGACAAACAGAAGAAGACGGCCGTAGTGATAGATCATCAGACAAGAACATCCTGAGGGTCATGTCTCTATGACCCTAGCCTAAAAAAGCTTCAAATGAAATACGATTGATACCAGTAACCGCTAATAAATGTGTTAAGCTGTGCCAGAAAATTGTGCCGCTCTTGCAAAAAACTTAAACTCACACTTAACTGACAGTCTTTAATTAATTTTTGTTATGGTACTTTTAAAAAAGAAATTCTTACACATTGTGAAGGGATGTCGTCACATTGTCAAGGAAGCAATTTCTTAGTGGTTGTGTGGGGTGTTTGAAACTATTTTCAAAAACGACAAAATAACATGTTAAACATGTTAAAAACTGATTCTAAAAAAAAATATTTTTCAAGTTATAGCCAGAGAACGATATTGAAGATGAGCTTTTCTTTTCTTTAAATTACAGCCACAGAACATGAATAAATAAATACTCTTCTATGCATCTTATGAAAGACTCGTGCAATTAAATTATTGAGCTAGGTCACAGATTTAACGAGTGTACTGTCAAGCAATAATAGGTTTCTAATGAACTTCAAATAATTGGGTATTGATTGAAACGGGTGCAGCAAGTTAATTTAGAAGTTGTGACACGAAAGATTTAAGGGCAACAGGCCCCATCATTAAAGAGAGATGTTTAACAAGGGGCGCAAAAAAAGCCAGAAACCGACTCGTAAAAATGAAAAAACAACGTCATTAATGGATACTGATAACAGTGCCGTGCTTATCATCACTGTTCAGCATGAGCAACACTCAGTTACAGGCAGCGTTGCAACCAATCAATAATTAGCTTGGAAATATTTATCCCTTCTATCAGAGGCCCCACAGAGATCCTTTGATCTTCAGTGTGTCAAATGATCACGCTGGAAATTAATTGTACAGAGATAACAGAGTCAAAGAGACACAGAACACCAGGCACAACCCATTTACATTTGTTTCATTTTTATTTTAATTAACTATTTGTTTCTTGATGTCATTGCAATTTAATTCTTTAATGCTTAGTTATCGCACCAGTTGTCATCAGCATTGGTTTTGGGTGCAGGTGAGCGAAACCTGCTCAGCAGACTCGTTCAGTGATCTTTAAGCTAATAAACGGGATCTGATACAGAGATTACATCTGGTGGACATGGATTATGTGAACACAAACAAGATTATGTGATGTATCAAATTATGTTACGTAATTGGCAGCAGATACCCATTCGTCCCATGAGAGTGGTCAACTATAGGCCCGACTGTGAAGCAAGGTTTGAGGGCAGATGGCACTCATTTATACGGGGCCATCTGTGTGAAAGGATAGGAGATTAATTATTCCTGGTGGGATCATACTGATATTTATTTCAAATCACAAACAAATTTAACAAGGAATGGATCAAAATTGGAAACGTGGGGTATGCGCTTAAAAAATGCACCAAAAGGAAAAAAAAAAATTGTGTGTGTGTGTGTGTGTATTTTTTGGTTTTATTGGGGGAATGATAAAAAGAGGAACAGAGGCAAGAAGACCTGAGATGTTCTGAATGTGAAGACAAAAATAGTCATTAACTTCCAGCTGATGGTGGAAATTCGACTGGACAACACTGGCTTCTGAAACCGAGGGTATACTCGCTTTTATTATTGCGTCGAATGATATTTTTGTTGAATAAATGATGAAAAAACGCTCATGTTTCCTTGTGGTGTAGAATATCACCTTCATCTTCATCAGTTTCAAAGAGAATCAAATATTTGCAAGCCCAAATAAAAAAAACAACAATTTCTACTTTACAGTACTTACTTTTACACACGACTGTACTTTGGAACATGCCTTGAATACCATTTCACTCAGTGGATCACTCTGAATGACAACTACCTGTAGTAACACATTCCCCAAGTGCATAGTTTGCTTTATACCGAGCACATCCAGCTGCCCTTTCTTTCTTTCTAAAACAACTGATTAAGGTAAACGATCACTGAAAAGCAAAAAGCAAAAACTCAGAGTCAAGCTGCTAAGAATTAATTATTAAGCTTTGCTAACCCGCTGCCACTTAGTGTACAGCTGTAAAGGGGATTAATTTTTTAAATCGCTGAAAAACTCCAACAGTCAACAACAATGGCATTTTTCTCTTTCGGGTTACACAGACCATTGCTCACAAAACTTCTAATTTAGTGTTTTGGGAAAAACAGTGTGACTTGTGTCATAGCGACTTTGTGCGTAAAAAGAGGAAACAGAAAGAGAGAGAGAGAGAGAGAGAGACAATCTTCTATTGCATTGATCTTTCTGAACACTATAGTTGGTAGCTGCATATTCCCTCAGCTGGAGCATATGGGACAGCATACATTTAAAAAAAAAATGAAAGCAAAGAGGCTCTGATGGAAAGCTGATATCGAGCTTGGACTTGATGGATCTCCATGTGCAAGCGTTTGCTTGTGCGCATACATCTATATTTTGATCCATGCGCCCCCAGAATGTATTCATGTGTGAAGAGATGGGAGACGTAAGAAATACGGGAATTATTTACAAAGCAGATAATAACGCTAGATGTCTTGATATGAATGCACTTTAAAAAAAAGTTTAAAGGACCCTTAGCTTGAAAACGTTATAAAAGATTAATGCTATTAAGTTCAATGTGTTGAAATTAAGCTAAAGAGAGTGTACTGTATGCCATTTACACACCATTTTAATAATCAACATGGATTTTTCCTTTTGTTCTTTCTGCGTTGCCTAAAGCTATTTGAGACGACACTATCCAGAAACATTTAATTGATTATTTGAACTAAATAGCATAGACGGTAATATGTGCGATCAAACACTGATCAGACATGATCAGTGAGACTCAACAAATGAAAATACAAATAAAAACATTAAGTGATTTTGAAATTTTTGGTCAGTCTCCTCTTGTGCACGACTGGACCACTTCCAGCACTGCTGCTGTTCTCACAAGTCCTGACCGCTCGCACGTCCGTGCCCTCCAATTAGGGCACGGACCTTGAGCTTGCACTGAGAGCCGGCATCTTCTGTGTCAAACTGAAACAGCTTTCATATTTCGGATCATCACTGGAGAGAGCTCAGTCTGTATGACCCAGAGACCAAACAGGAGTTTTCAGGGAGCAGGTTTGCAGTGCCCTAAGGCAGCACATCAGTCAGGTTAGGCACATTATCAGGAGAATGCTTGAGATTTTTTTTTTTTTTTTTTTTAGGCCTCCAGGGTCAACATAGAGTTCTACTTTAATATCCTGAGGTGTGGGAGGAAATTCAGCAGAAATTGCATGAACTCTGGTGTGCGCCAGTATGCCATCCACTTGTTTGGTTTTTGTTTTGTTCGGGTTTTTTTTTTTAGCAGCACCAACCTGCCCACCATCTACCTTACACGCCAGATTTGCCTCACTGCAACTTCATGCTCTTCTCCAGAATGAAATTCAAGCTGAAGGGTTTGCCTTTTTGCCACACTGAGGAGAGTTCCAGCGCGTATCGCAGAAGAATCTAAAAATAGCAGATGCGCTTGAAGCGTTGCACCTCTACCCAAGGAGACACCCTTGGAGGAGGCTTTAGTTTTCGATTTTTTTTTTTTTTTGTTACTTTCTATTCTGTTATCATTATCAGTAGTTATCAGCTCATTACTACTGCTTGGGTTTTTATTATTATTATTTTTGTTCTTATTAAATAAATAATATACAACATCCTAAAAAATGAGCAAGTGATGCAGTGTCTGCTATTTTCTTTTTTTTATCTCCTCATTTAACTCTCAGCAAGACAGCAAATCGTTGCATTTGATAACTTTTGAACTTTTCTTTTTACATGAACTTTACCATAGCGGTGGCTGTTCAGCAATCACTCTGATGAGTCATTAGTGAATAATGAGGACAATATGCATCGTTTTGGGGGCACAGACAAAAAAAAAATGTGTTTCGCTGTTTAGTTACGAGGACTTGTTACATTATTGAGCTCGTGCTGTGCTGTCAAATTTAGTGAATTATCCAAAATGACACCTAATGGACATTGTAAAAGTAGCAATTGATTGAGGAGGACAACCTTCAGCCTTCTCTTGTGGATACACTTTATCCTTGAAGGTGTATTGATTTTGTACAACCTGGCAGAGCTCCAGGTAAACAAGCTGTATGTGTATTT
>VURO01046369.1:0-16062 GCA_015108175.1 Pelvicachromis taeniatus | reverse complement strand
ATGGCTGCGGAAGCCAGCCGTGTGGTGTGGAGAGAGGCGGACCCAAAAAGGCAGGCACTCGGGAAGTGCAGGTGAAGAGGTTTATTTAGGGAACAGAAAATACAAAGGAAAGCGAGGGCAGAACTAAGAACTAACCTAAACTGGGGATAACTAATAACCAAACCTGAAACACGTAGCATGGATGATACACGGGGTGAGGGGCACAGCTGCAGCAGAAAGACACGGCAGGACGAGCACCATAATAAGCAGACGAACCAGCAACACTCACACACGATCACAGAACATAAATACAGTCAAGGTAACGAGGAAACCGCAAACAGCTGGAGACACACCTGCTCCTCGTTACCTGACAAGACGGGGGGGAAGTGTCACACAGACAACAGACAGACTTTCACAATAATACAGGAAGCACAAAAGACAAGCAAAGACACAGACTCATGAGCACATGCTTAACATAAACCAGAGGGGACACAGGCAGGAGAGAACATGAATCAGAAAACCAACTAAAGAAACAAAACTCAAAACACAGGCTACTGAGTCACGAACTCAGGACCATGACAATAACAGTGTCATGTCCTCTGGCAGGAACTTCAGAGAGCTGTACATAAACGAATGTCTGCAAAACTCAATCAACTGAAGCAGCTCTAAATGACAGTGGAATAAAATTCTTCCTTGTTGCTCAAGGTAGTTCTACAAGCTACTGGATCGTGGGGGGTATTTACAAGTCTTAAATACACCCCATGATTCAGTGGCTTGTAGTTTACTTTTTATATAAGAACTGTTTTTGCAACCACAAGGGTAGCCTCCAGCTTCTGATAAACAATGAATGCTTTCCACACACCTCTGTAGTTACGCTCATGCTGCCAGAAATGTCCACACAGAAAACGATTAGCGTGTCCTCCAAGTTCTGGTAGTCGTCTTCGCTCTGTCTGGGCAGGTAAAGGTCATCACTGCGCACACCGGCTCGTTGGCCAATGCACAAAACAGCTAGACTTTCATCTACGCTGTTTTCATATCCACAGAACTCACACCGCCAAACCTGCACAAGAAGAAGAGGATTTGCTTTTGTTTGTTTCAACTACCTTTGTTAAATCAGTCAATCAATAAGTTGAGTCCAAAGGAAAAACAATGAAAGAATTAAATTACCACGTTCTTCTGTAAGGAACTGAGACATGACAAAGCAGCACTACATTTCCCACAAATCACTGGCCTTTGGAAAGTCTCCATGCCTGAGTCTGATAAGCAAAGGACATAAAGAGATTAATTAAGGCCAAAAATACCTTGGAAGGAAGTGCGTTTGCATGTGTGTGCCCCCTGACCTTGACTGATGTCGACCAGTTTTCCAACACTGAGTGACACAACATTGACGTTGGCCTTCAACCTGGTTACTCCTTCCAGCTTGTCAACTGATGAAACACAACAAAGAAATGAGAGAGAGAAAGATTAAATATCAACTATAAAACACAAAGAAAGAGTGGCAAACCAAACTCACGTCTGGGAGGAACAGGAGGAGGGAGGGAGATAGGAGCAGACGGAGGCTCGAAGGAGGAACTGTTGTAAAGAGGAAGAGAGGTAGGCCGAGGTTTCCTCAGTCGACGAGGGGGCAGCGGTGGAGGAGTCTCATCTGTAGAAACAAGGACACACTGAATAAATGACTCATGTTTCAACAATTAAATAAAGATCTATTGTTGAGCACATGGCAGAATAACTAATGGATGAGATTTATCTACCTAACTTTACAGCCTACAAAAGCGAATCGTATCAAGTGACACGTTCTCCAGGACATGCAGAGTCCAGACTATGGCTTTATTACTTCACTTTTACAATGTTCCTTTAAAACTAGTCTTAAGACAATAAAAGTCTATCAGAATAAAACGATTTGTACCAACCCATGGAGCTAAATGAAAAAGCTACAGCTGATCCCATCAAAGATTGTGCAAAACTAAAAGCTGCTTTTTTTTCTTTATTTTTTGATTTGTAAATTTAAAATTCACTCTATTTAAAAAAACAAACAAAAAAAAAACATTAGATTAGTCAGGTGGTCACACTTGTCTTTTAGTTTGATATCGCATTTCTAATCTGTATTGTTTATTTCTTGTATGCTAAACTGATTGCCTGCTCTATAGTATTGAAGTTGAAGTGGGGGGTTTATTGCCAAATGTTAATACAACATCAGGAAATTGTTGCGACACATAAGTACCAAAACAGCCATCAAGGCGCCAACTCAGACTACTCCATCTGACGAACATACAGCATACATAAACATCACAGACACGTGTCAGAGAGGTACAAACAAACACTGAAAGTACAATACATTGGGATAGACAAGGGAAAAAAGCTCCTCCCAGACTGAGCCCTAACGAGATCACTCTGAGAACAGAGAAAAACCATCTCAGCACAAATAGCACATAGAATGTTTCACATAACATATAGTACAACACAAAAAAATTACAGGACTTGCAACGGGGGTTCGGGTGGGAAGGTGTGGGAGTATAAGGGGTTATGAAGTGACCCATGTATTCAGCAGTATGTTCCTCCTGCGCTGGTCAGTTCCACCTCCACATGGTGGGAATAAGCGTTCAGAGGCGTTGGGAGGGGTGAGGGGAATGTGTGTGTGTGTGTGTCAGCATCAGTGTACATGGTATGTCTGCATTTGTGTGTGTGCAGCCTTGTTGAATTGAAGCACTGTCTCCCTTCACGGTCAGGCAAAAGTCAACAACGCTCAGTCCAACTCAGGCGTCCTCGAGTTCACAGGGAGACAAAAAAACTGTGATGTCAGGGATTGTTTTGGTTAGAGCTGGCCGTGATGGCCGTGAGACCTCAGCTGGCTCCTCTGTGTCCAAATTCAACAATGGAAGCTTTTCATTTAGTGCGAACAACTGTATTAATTTCCCAGTTGAACTAATGTCCATCACTGGTCATCCGGTCTCTCAATCTCACGCTGCAGAACGGTCAGCCTCTCTAGTATGGTATCCATGCTGCGGTCCAGACGCGCAATAGTGCCCACCATGCCCAACAGTTGCCCCGTGGTGTTGCCTGTAGTGCGCACAATAAGGGCACTCTGAGCTTCCAACAGACTGGTCAGCTTCTCCCGGTTGGTATCCAACTTGCGGTCCAGCACCACAGACTGATTGCTCACCGCTCTCCCCACTGAATCCACTCCAGCAGCCAGGCTCGTGGGCGGTTGAACAGCACTGACTGCTTTCTTCAATTTGCGATAACCCAGGGCCAAGCCGGCTCCAATAAGCAAAAGCCCTCTTATCAAGTTTCTGAAAAGGTAAACGTCCTCAATGTCCTCAATGGACAGTTCATCCACCCATCCATCGTGTATCCGGCAGGGAGAGTCCCATGAGGGCAAAGCAGCTCTCCTGAGCCATAACTTCTCGTTGAGAAGAGGGTGTCCATCGCATTCAGTGACCAGTTGATCAAATCCATAATTACAATTTAGGTTTTAGAGATCAGAGTCTCGTTGTTTGCATATATTAGCATGAATGGCAGGCCTTTTTATATAATCTAGGAGCTTTTTATCAGCGACAGAGTCTAGTCGTTTGGAAAAGTCTTGAGCCATTCCTGATTTCCTGATTATCTTTTACTTGTGAAATCAGAAACAGAAGCAGCGATTTATTGCTGTTGATGTAAGGCAAAAACAGAGTTTGTGCAGAGTTTGTACAATAAGCTTGAAAGTCAATATTTTGTGTGACCACCTTTGTTCTTCAGCCTGAACTCTCTGAGGAAAGTTTTCTTGTCATTTCTTTAAGTAGTCTTCAGCAATAGTTGTCTAGTCTTCTTGAAGGAAGAAGACTTCTTCTTTGGATGTTGGCTGACTTTTGTTCTGTTGTCTGTCTAATCTGGATAGTATCTGACTTGCAGCAGCTTCATTTTTTCTGCAAAATCAGCTCAACACCTCTGGTTGATATATAGCCACGAACCATGACAGAGCCGCCACCCTGTCTTACATATTGTAAACACTCAGTGTTGTACCTCATCCGAACCTATTGACATAAACCAAAAACCAAAAAGTTCAAACCTAATGCCACTGATTTTGAGTCTGGTGAAGTGGAGGCAACCTTTTCCAAAATCAAATGACTTAGTTTTGGTTCTTTTACCCAAACAAAGACTAAGTGAAAATGAAACTAAACAGGGAGTGAAATCAGAATTAATCCTAAAAGTAATGCAACATGAAGTCTGAAAATAACACAAAATAAGAATGTCTTGATGCGTGCTCAATAATCCAGGCTGTGAAACCTAATATGAAAGGGCCATCTAACCCTAACCCTAACCCATCTATCTGCAAAAAAGAAAGCCATTTTATAATAAATGCTGTCTTTTTGTTAGCTTTTTCAGATTGGGCCAGAGACACTCAAAAAATTTAGGGGCCATCTGTCACCAACCATCCATTCTCTTCTGCTTAACAAGTTCAGCATCGTGGGCGGACTGCAGCACAGCTACTATAGGGCAAGAGGCGGAGTACACAGTCTGACACCTATATTCACACCTATGGGCCATCTATCTATCTATCTATCTATCTATCTATCTATCTATCTATCTATCTATCTATCTATCTATCTATCTATCTATCTATCTATCTATCTATCTATCTATCTATCTATCTATCTATCTATCTATAGTTGTAACAGCAAATGTGGATTATTTGCTTTTTGTTTTTTGTTTTTTTGTTTTTTTACATCATATCCACCAAGATTGTGTTGCGTTGGTGAGAAATGCAGTTTTCTTGGCGATGGGGGTGGAGGCAGACTGATGTGGACTGAGTTTTTAGTTTTATCAGCATTAACTGTCACACTCTTCTGACATCTTTGTAATTAGAGCCATCTGACATCTCTTTCTCTGTGTGGACTTTCCCTCGTTAAACCTCTATCTTTACATCTCCTACACAGTTCGTCTCTCTGTGTCTCTTGCATTTGCAAGCATGCCCACACACACACACACACACACACACGCACACGCATTACAACTTAATATGCTTTCCTGTTATTTCACTGCATTACTCTTGAGAATTTAATCAACGCTCTGGCCAGAAAAAAGCAACGGTTCATCGGCGTCATGAAAGCTGCATGCTTGTGCACATTTTTTGCAAGTGCATGAGTGAGAAAATTACCTGCTTGTTGTTTTACTGGCACTATGTTGTCATACTCAGGCCCCATTGGAAAAACACCTTTAAATGGAGGAAAAACCCTTCATTATGACAGGTTTAAGCAGTTATGCACGCTCTGTTCCATTTTGGTGGTACTTAATGCAAACAGACGCAGACTGTTCTGCAGATCGGGGTCAAAGGTGTCAACATTTCACCTGCTGAATATATCTGAAATGTTCTAAGTATGGCAAGCGTGAGCATTATTTGTCATATTGGGGAAGATACACTTTAATAAACTCACCTGGTCCATCTGGACTCCAGTTGCATACAACATGGCTGCAGGCAAACTCCATCTGCAACACACAGGCACACAAAATGAATCGCGACACCATTCAAAAGGCTCACAAACTCTTCATTTTTTTATCTTTAAGAGACAAATGAATCAGATAACGGGGACAAAGAAAGCGAGAAAAGCTGACTTAACAGCTACATGATTATGGCAGACGAGCTTCCTGGCATTGTCAGTGCGTTGTCACCACAGCAGCTGTTCCTTTGGTTTGGTTATTTTTCTTGTTAACAGGTGCCTGACTAAAACCATCAAAGAAAACACTTCCTGTTATAAGATCAGGGAAGCAATGAAAAAACATGAGAAGTAATGGCTTCTTGAGGGTGAAGAAGGAATAAAAGGGGCATTTTTCCTTCAGGTTTGGTTTGTTTGGTTGAAGTACGACCTCAGGCGCCTGAAACAAGAGCACAGAGCCGATGCCAACGAGGTCAACACAAACGAAGTGACGGGGTTTAAAGTTCTGAGACCTTTAAAGCTAAATTATTAATCAGAATTATTATTTCTTTAATCGGAGCATGATGGCAGTGACTAATGAGTGTTAAAGGGGTCAAACCATAATCTCAAGCTACCAACCACAACAACCAGCAACAGGCTGAACCCATTGCTCTAACGTGACTCCAAAATGATCACACAGGCCACTCAAATACAAACCTGCACGTTATTTCAAAGCAAAAAATTCACAAATTCAGCTAACATGCATGTGTTTGGACGAGGAGGAAGGAGCACCTGAAAGAAACCCACGTAGGCACAGAGAGAACATGCAAGCTCCACACAGAAAGGCTTCCTGTGAGCCGACAGCCAAACCGCTGCACCGCCCTGCCCTGATATGACTGCACTATCTGATTAACACGATGCCTTGCTTTGAGAAATGTGAGGTTTTTGACGTGTAGTTTAGCGACCAGCTGTGTTTTCATTTCATCTAAGCTGAGCTTAACTAAAGGAGAAAGGAAAACCTAAGGATGGATGCTCCGAGTGATTGGTCAGATAAATATGATAATTATGTTTTCAGACACATTTTTGAGAAAATTTCCTTCTTTCTTATTTCATAATGAAAATGTGCCCGATTTCTAATTTTTCATCATTAAAAGTTCATGATCCTTAGATTGTCGGCCCCATGTTACACCCAGTCAGTGGATTTCCTAAAATTTCTTTGAAAAGGTTTTAAAGGAAAGTGTCTAAAGACTTAAAGGTAAAACATTTTTTTAGTTTTTGTGTCTAATCTCAGCACACGAAGAGTAGAAATTTTAAATGTTCTTATTTTTCTGTGTCCTTCATATTTTCACAGATCTATTAATGAGGTATATTGCGCCATGTTTCCTCCAAATTTATTCACGAAGCAGACGTTCAGTTCATCAAGACAACAGCCGTCTGCACTGATGACCAGAAAGAAATCCTCATCGAAGCATGAAGTCTCCGTAGAGTAGAAAACATCAGCATAAATGAAAGCTGCTTTAAAATAAATGCTGACTTTTGTCTATCTGCTTCTTTTCGGTTGCTTTTTTCAGATTGAAATGTAACCAGTGACATTTTAAGAGCAGAGGCACTCAAAAAAAAACCTAAAAGGAAACCATTTTTACTGTGTTGTGGCGAGCTTTATCGTTCATGATCATCAAAAAAAAAAAAAAAGACTGAAGGTAAGCTTACATATCATTTTTTAAGAGCAAGATTTGCTCTTAAAAATTATGTTTTTTTTAGGGCGGGTCAGCAAATACACTGGCGAACACAGTTAAGCTCAGGCCCTTATGGCTATGAAAAATGTCAACAAAAGCCTTTTTAAAAAACAGAGATTAGTATAAATTAAGTCGTAAATATTGGCCAGCATTTTCAGATTAGTGGAACGACTGGAAATGGTGTAAATCAGCTCATTCAGAAATGAAGTGGGAGATAAGTGAATAAATTCAGCTCACCAAGGCTAGCGCTTCGTATCTGAAAAATTCGAAGCAGAAAATATACAAATAAATAAGGTAAACCTGTCACGGCTGAAACCGCAGACAGGGCACAATCTCTTCTTATCTAATTTGCAGCAAGATAATAAATAATTTCTTAAACTGTCAAGCTATTCAAAAAAAGAATTCAAACTTACGTTTAAATTAAACTACCCAAGCTTTACTTTAAACAAATAAATTGTGCATTTTGCTTTGAATTACTTCAAAAACATTTCTCACCATCACAGAGATTTAAAAAATTTTGAGTTTATAGGAAGAAAAACCTGAAGATCTCTGCAGCGTTTTGTCATTTGGATTGGAAACATACTGAGTTTGAGATGAAAGTTTTGAAACAACAGCAGGCTGAACGTCAATGTTAGCTCTACTTATGCCAACTCATTACTTATTGTGAGCTTGCTGTAGTTAAAGGAGGATAAGTGACAACAACTCAAGATAACACACCAAAGTAAACCCACAGTTTGACCTTTTGCTGCACTTTATACAAGATTTGTTTTACAAGTACTCCTGACTCAGAAAGTTAAGGATGCACAGCGAGTGACACAGTGTTTTCTCTATTCCTGTGACACACACACGGCAAATAAAATGCAAAAGAAATAAGTCGGGGCCTCTGTGCTGCTCAGTATGAAGGCAAAAAGTACCGATGAGTCAATATATAAGCAAATTTCCACAAACTTCAACAGATTAAGCTAAATGCTCTCATTTAAATTACGCAAGGAGGCTGTTTGCATTTTCAGTGTACACAGCAAGTTGGGCATGCCCGGCATATCATTTTCTTATTTTTGCTTCCCTAAACCTCACAACCTCAGAGGTTATCAGCTCTCTAAATCACTCCAGGTTGCTCTATAAATAGACCGATCTTGGCAACCGGGACCAAACAAGTTGAGCAGGACGCATCAAACACGTGCAGCAGAGTTTCTGCAGCTGTTGCAGGATAGGTTCAAGGTTTGCATCAGTTGGGTAGATGAACTACTTTATAGCCTTTCATAAAAAAAGGCCTCTGGTGGTATACACCTGCCAGCCAGGTGCCAGGAACCAGTAACTGCATCCAAATGAGGAAGAAAGGTGATTTAAGAGACTTTGAATGTTGTATGATTGTTCGTACCAGACGGAGTGGTCTGAGTATTGCCGAAGCTGCTGATCTGCTGGTATTTTACTGCACAACGATCTCTAAGATTTTTCAGAGAATGATCTGAAAGAGCAAATATCCAGTGAGCAGCAGGAATCTGGGCGAAAATGCCTGGTTGATGTCAGAGGTCCGAGAAGAATGACCAAATTGCTTTCAGCTGATATGAAGACAATAGTAACTTAAATAAACAATCATTACAACCAAAGTTGTTGCAGAAGAGCATCTCTGAATGTACAATGAACCTTGAAGCAGATTCAATTCAATGTTATTTATATAGCACCAAAAACAGGCAGTAAGACGTTGGAAAAATGTTGCCTGGTCCGATGAGTCTTGATTTCTGCAGCAAAATTCAGATGGTTGTAAAAGTTGGTGTAAACAACATGAATGCACAGATCTATCCAGTGTATCAAAAGTCTGGTGGTGGTGTTCTGGCACGAGGCAAAGTTTGGGCACCAAAGCCTGCATGAGTATTAATCCTGGCCATATCTATCCTTTTATGACCACACTGTATCCGTCTTCTGATGCCTGCGTCCGGGAAGATTTTATTTTTCAATTCAATTCCATTTTATTTATATCGAGCTACGACACAGCAACAGTTTCCTCAAGGTGTAAGGCACAGAAAAACACACCATGTCACAAAGATCAGATCATCTCAAGCTGGTTTCTTGAACATGACAGTGAGTTCACTGTACTTAAGTGGCCTCCAAAGTCACCATATGTGAGAACAACAAAGCACATTTGGGATGTGGACAAATCTGCAGCAATTATGTAATGCTATCACATCAATATGAAAATTGAGGAACGTTTCCAGCACCTTCATGAATGTGTGCCATGAACAATTAAAGTGGTTCTGAAAGGCAGAAGCATGTCCAACCCAGCAGGTCATCTACTAATCGGAAGGTTGGTGGTTTGATCCCTGGCTGCTCCAGTGTGCATGTCCAATATCCTTGGGCAAGATACTAAGTTGCTCACCGTCAATTTATGAACGTGTATGAATGTTACATAGAAAGCACTTTTAAAAAATGTGGGTGCACGGTGAGAGTGAAGGAGGCAAGTTATATAAAGCAGTTTGAGTACTCGGGTAGAATTGAAGAGTGCTATAAAAGAACCAATGGACTGGTGTACCTAATAAAGCATCCAGTGGGTGTTTTTTTTTTCCCTAAATGAAAAATTAAGCTCATCTGTTAGTAAATCAATTCTTTATACATGTTTGTACATAGAATCAATTTTGAAAAGTGGATCAAGCAGGTGAATATCATGTTAGGAAACTTTAGTCCCAAACATTTAATCAAAAGTTAGCTAAAGTAAAAATACACGACTCATGCCTGAAAATAAAAGCTGTAACGCCAGTTTTATCATGGATACGCGCAAACAATACAATAAGAAAAGAACTACCTTTGCAGCGGTCTGAGTGCAGCGGTGTTGCTCAAACTGAAAGCATTTCATGCAGCATGTTCCTAATGTGTGTGAGAGTGTGGGCGTGTTCAAAGTCTAAACAGCAACACTTTGTGCGTGTCAGGAAGTCGGTGCAGAGCTGGGGTTTTTTTGTCTTGTTTTTTTTTTTTCTTTGATAGACAGTGTGACACGAAGTTTGAAAGGAAGCGAGGAACAGCCGAAAGAGACAAGAAAAAGACTTTATCTGCACATTTTAATCATCAAAGAGAAAAATCTTTACAGATGGTGAGAATCACGAGGCAGCTGCTGAACCATGTCCACTCATTTTCAGTGTGTGTAATACTTTTAGTATTTATCCGCAGTATTTCAGTCTTGAGTTAATGTTGTAACCTGAGGGAGTTGGCTGGATAATCATGGTTGCTCCAGTTTATGCTGTCAGGGAGGAATTCTGCAGCTAGCCTCGATCTGCACACCAGTACTTTTTCACTTTTAAGGAAGGAGGACACAACGATTATCTGTATGCAGTGAAAGTCCCGACCAGATAAGCTGTTAGTAGTAAACTACATTTAATCTTAAAATATAAAACAGAAGCAGCTGCTCCAACTCCTTTCAGGACCTGGAGTTGGATATGAAGACAACAACATACGGACAGACGAACAGACATCAGTGGGTAGATGGATAATTTGATGGATGCATGGATGAACAGGTAGAAAGGAGGATGACTTGTTGACTACATGAATGGATGCATGGATAGATGCGTAGATGGATGATGTACAAATGGTTGGATACATAGATGACTGCATTCATGCATGGATGATGGATGTTTGGATTAATGGATGAATGCATGCACAGATGAATGCAGATCGTCTTCATGTTAATAATGTTTCCCTTTCATATCATAACATCTTGAACCATTTGAACCTTCAACCACAGGCGTTAAACCCACCGATGAACTATAAACACTGCACTGCTGCTATAAAAGTTGTGCTGTGTGAAGAACGGACATGTGTCTGAATAATTAAAAAAAAGCTCTACAGACCTGACAACGGATTAAGAGCGGCATGAAAGCGATCACTTCAGTGTGCACGAGTTGTGGCCTCACTTTAAAAGCTGCTGTATTGCAGCCTTTAGGATTATCATTAGTGCACATCATATAGCTTAAAATGCAAAAAAAGAAAAGAAAAAGAATTTCCCAAACATTTATCTTCACTAATTATCTGAATCATACTGACATCAATCTGACATCAATCACACAAACTCTTCATAAAGTCATGATCATCTGTGCAGCATGAAGAAACAGTGAGTGGAGCAACTGATCACAAAGTGAAAAAAAAAGCTCTGTGGTTGGGCTCTCCCTCTGAGACCGAGTGAAGAGTTTGGCTATTCAATAGAGGGACTCAGCCCTATAGGGCTGACACCAGATCAGTACTAGAAAAATGGATAAATGGATCTTGCTGTTTTAATAACAAATACCAAAGTCACTAACACAAATCTATTAATAGATTTTTTTTTTATTAGTTGAAACAATGAATATTCACTTCATGATTCAACTTCTGATTCAAAACTCTCCTGCTGTTCATATGTTTTGGTTTTCAGTGGAAAACGTTTTAAGGACAATACCCGAGTTATTTGTCCTGATTTTTGTCATACAACTTCACGCTGCTGCCATCATTTTTAAAAATCCTTTTCCTTTCGTAGACTCAGTTTAACAGTTTGTAATGACTTACTTTGTATATAGTGTGAAAATTAGCTTCCAAAAATGTGAAATATGCATCAGAGAGTTAAATTATTTTAAATGATAATCATTCTTGCATCACAGTTTTGTTTAGGTAGTATTAGCACTCCGCTTTTATCCTGGTGTCCGCATCACTTGTGCCCCTCTAGCACCTCCAGAATAGCTTTCAAGATGGTTGCCACAGCAACAGCGCCAGGGTCTGGTAGGCTGACCAGGTTGGGTGAGATGTAGCTGGCTCTTCCAGCCCTTGCTTTAAGGTCACGAGTTGCCTCCGCTCCTGAGGCAGCTTTCTGTGGAGACCGAAGTAAAAGGAACATGATGTAGAAAAATCTGCTGAGGTAGCAGTGCAACCACATCAACACCAGGTGGAACCATACCTTCACAGCACTTTGTAGTACAGCCATGTGTCCACCAGATGGAACTGTGGTCAGCTTAATCAGTTCATCGACTGCAGGACACAAAGCATCCAGCTACAAGGTAAGAGAAACAAAGTAACTTCACTACTAAAGACACTTTTCATAAATGAGCTAAATCAGATTACATAAGATTTGGGGGGAAAAAACAACAACTTTCCATTGTTCTGTCTCCAGAGGTGGCACCACCGTATCTGCAAGAAAGTCAACATTTAAGTCCGAATTGCCCATTGCACGGAAATCTGGAGGTTCGGTTAAAAAACAAAGCAGACAATTTAAACTTTTCTCTTCCTAGTCTTTTTTCTCCTTGAGTTGTGACATTCACTAACAGCCCACTAACTCATCTTTGTAATTTTGAAATTACAGCGGCGATGAATCCCATTGTTGGATTGTTGGCATGACACTGAAAATGGTGACATAGGCTACCACACACCTGTCAGGTTGGCAAATAGTATGGGACCTGAGAGGATAAATTCTAAAGTTTTATGAAAAGAAAGGTAAGGATACTCCAGAGCTTTCAGACTGGAAGGCAAGTATAGCATTTTCTGATGATGCGACTGTACTAATGAACTTTTAAACCAACTGGAGAGCAACATACCAACAGTGCTGATCATAAGATCAAAAGCACCAAAACAGCAGTTAAATGGCCATACGAAGACGACTAAAAGAAAAGTGCACTTTGAAATAAATACAGATATGAAAATGTTACCCAACCCCTACTTTTTCATTGCTTCTGTCCCAGCATTTATAGCATTGGCCCAGGCTGCAGCATCGCTCCGCCCCTCGGTCACATGACCGGCTGCCGCCGTGAGGAACAGACTGTACAACTGAAATAAACTGAGCATTAGCACATGTGCTTGTGCTGATTAAGACAGGACACCGCAATCAAACACCACTTAAATCAATAAACCCACCGCTCCTGAAGACCCGCC
Organism: Pelvicachromis taeniatus; assembly: GCA_015108175.1. Taxonomy (NCBI): domain Eukaryota; kingdom Metazoa; phylum Chordata; class Actinopteri; order Cichliformes; family Cichlidae; genus Pelvicachromis; species Pelvicachromis taeniatus. The sequence continues at coordinate 3,077 of VURO01046369.1, read as the reverse complement.
CATTTTCTCCTGCACCAATCCAGCGAGGACCGACAACAGCTGTCCGGGGCAACCGGGGACCACATGTCCTTGAAGCCACTCCTGAATGGCTGAACAAGCATCTTCACTATTTTTACAAGTTCGACTTTAAGATACTGAAGATAATAATCACTGTTTCTTACCTCTAGCAGCCTGAGCATGAGTATTCCCACAGTCTCCATCCCCGGAAGCACGGTCAAGGGAATTGAGTTCCTCCTGCTTTTCCAACAGAGTGGAACAAATCTTCTCCAAGGCTTTATGCATCACAGGACTCAGTGGTCCTGCCAGAAAATAAAACAAAAACAAACTTCCATTTAAAAAAAAAAAAAAATTTTATTAATATATAGTTAAAATTTTTTATATTGGGCTAAAGAGTAAAAGTTAATGGATGTTGTGTGTCCTAACTGTGATATCTAATATATCCTCTCTTACTAAAAGCACCACTACAACACATAAAGCCTGTATTAAAAGAGGAAAAAGTCATCATCATTTTAGCTGACATTCTATAAATGGCCACTAGGTGCCCTTACAAAATAAGGAAAGGACTAAAATTTAAGTAATCTATTTCTCTTATTACAATGTTAAGGACATGTTTGTCTCTGACATCTGAATTTGGTGGTTTCCTGTTGCTCGTCCTGTTTCAACTTCATGCAAGTAAATACGTTTTAAATGTGTTCACTTATAAGCCTTGAATAAGTAATGCATTACAATAATTGATTGCAATACACAAACCCAAAAAGCTTGTGAACTAACCTTCAGAGTGCTTCTCATCTTGTGGCCGTTTGCTGGTTGTTAGCGGCTCTGTGATGTAGCTGCGTCCGCTCAAACACACACTGCTGATGTTCGGCCAGGCAAGGGCAGTAGTCTTAGCATCTGGATGGGACAAAGGAGGTGTGTGTTTTTTTTTCATTAGTAACATATTTATTTATCATTTAAATCTGTGTCTCTGAAACCATATGGGAGCGCTTCTTTGTGTGGCTCTATCAAAAGTTAAAATTCACTCATTTTGGGGATGAAAGTCCTGCTAAGTTTGAGCTTTTAATGATTACTTTGAACCAGTCTTTTTCCAGGGTGGAATAATTGTATAGCATAAATCTAATGACTTTAAAAGAAATCAAGAACTGGGTGCATAAGTATGAGTTTATTTTGGGTTTTCACACTCAGAGTAGCCATCAACAAGCTTCTGGCAGGATATTTAATCACACTTCTTGGCAGAATTGGTGTTCATTTAAATTGGTTGGTTTTCTTACATGGACCCGGCTTTCAAGCAGAGTCCACAAATTTTCAATAGGACTGAGGTTGGGGCTTTGGGAAGGTCACTCCAGAAGTTTACTTTTAGTCTGCCTTTTGATTTGTGTTTGGGAACAGACATCAGAACACCCGACTGTGTCCAAGTTTCAACCATCTAGCTGTCAATTTGAGGGGAAGTTAAAGAATTTAGAGGTACTCATTATCCCATCCACTTTATTCAATGTACCAGTACCACTAGCAGCAAAACAGCCACAGAGATGTCATGGTGTCACACAGCGTTTTAAGGTTTGAAAACCTCACCTTGACTCCTCCAAATATGCCTCTTATCATTGTGGCCAAAAAGCTCAATCTTTGCCTCTTCTAATCATAAAACTTTTCTTCAGAAGGTGTTTGGCTTGTCCATATGGGCAGCTTTAAATTTCAGTCAAGCTCGAAGATGTAAATTTTGGCACAGGATCTTCTTTCTTGGTGTGCACCCTCTCAGTCCATGACGATGTAAAACTCACTTCACTGTGGACAGAGACGTTGGTGTTCCAGAAGTTTCCGGTTTATAACTGGCTTTGGTGATTTCTGGGTTGTTTCTGAATATCCAAACCAGTCTCGTAAGGTTACATGGTTTTCGACCAGACTTTGGCAAAGTGGTGACACAACCTAACAACTTGCACTTAGCAACAATTGATTCAGTTAATGATCTTGGAATCTGAAGTTTTTTTTAAAAAACGCCTCCAAGAGACCTTCCCGACTTGTGTCATACATCAGTGACCAGTAGCAGTTTCTCGCTTCAAAGATGCAGAAGGTAGCTACAGATTGGTGAATTTCACTGAAATTTCATGGTCTCTGCGCTCTACTTACATCTAGTCTCCTCCGCTCCATAAGGGATTGTTCAGACTGTGACTTTCAGACTTGAACACTCTCACCTCCCATCCTTGTCATCCACTGGATTAGTTGCTTGCCTGGTGCTGTTCACGCCAAAAAGCTGTGTTGATCTTGTTAGCATAGATACCCCCCACTCGCATTCACTTCGTCAAGTTCTGAAGCTCTGAATACACCGTGATGTTATGACAAAGGCCCTCACAAGTTTAGAAAAACAAACAAAGTGTTTGAACACTTACCAAACAGCCTCAGTGTTTCCTTTTCAGCCCTCATCAGGGTCAGCGACACTCCTGCCATCTCCAGAGAGGTCATAAAAAAGCCAGACATCACCCTGGCAACCACCACTCCGCGGCTTTCTATAAAAACCACCAGTCATATTCCAGAATACCGCATGATTGTGTTGTTCCCCAACCCACCAAAACCAGCCAATCAAATCATATCTTAGCTCATGCTAATTGCTAATAAAAATTTTTTTTATTAAATAGCATTCATTAACAGTTCCAATGTGGTTTCTTTTAATGAGTCTAGCTACTCACAAAAACTACCATTCATAAATTATGAAAAATAAAAGAAACAAGGTTTTATTGTATCATTCCTGGAGTTCATATTGGCTTGGCTCTAAGGGCTGGGTCGGTCGGGTGGCGGTGCGCGGCCCACTTTGCGGTGCTCTTCCGAGGCTGGTGGAGCAGTCGCTCCGTTGCCCTCCACCTGCAAGGCGGCCGTGCACCGCCGCTACTAGCAACTAGCCCGCTCGCTAGCGCTACTAGCCCGCTCGCTAGCGCTACTAGCCCGCTCGCTAGCGCTACTAGCCCGCTCGCTAGCGCACCTGCGGCTTTTAGTCTGGTGCGGCTAATGTATGAACAAAATATGATTTTTTCATAATTTCAAGTTGTGCGGCTAATATTCAGGTGCGCTCTGTAGTCCGGAAAATACGG
>VURO01046364.1:0-12351 GCA_015108175.1 Pelvicachromis taeniatus | reverse complement strand
GTCTCCCTATTGAAAAACATATATATATATATATATATATATATATATATATATATTACTAATGTTAATATAATAATGATAAAAGTTGTCTGTGAAGGTTCCCAGTCACTCAGGCCACTGTAGTCTAAGGAGCTTAGGAAAGAAACGCATCTGGACTTCTTCTTCTTTATGTTTTTTTGAAGATTAGAAGCTTCTTCAGTTCTAAGAACAACTGGTGGAGAGTCACAGATTTTAAGCCCTATGGGAGTGTCCCCAAGAGGGCCATGGACCCTATATTGATCCTGTACCTAATCATATGAGCCAAGGTCTGAAAACAATCAGCCAAGGTTTCATGTGAACCCATTGTGAAACCTAGCCCCACCAGATCAGGTAATTTACTGAGCTCAAACTCCCCAGGATGTGCGTTGGTGTTATGGCATCTGGGAAGGGATCTCAGAACTGATTTTAGATGGCAGACAGTTGGTGTCGTAAGCCACCACCTCTGCTCAAAGATGGCTGTTCACAGTGGACATACATGGCTTCTTTCACTCCTCTTTCAAACCATCGGTCTTCTCTGTCCAAAATGTGAACACTGGTATCCTCAAAAGACTGACCTTTGACCTTTAGATGCAGATGGCTAGCCGAGTCTTGTCCCATCGAAGTGGCTCTTTTATGCCATGCATTTATAAGCATCTAAGCATTTCAAATTCATCTCTGGTACTTGATGTAACCTAACTCTGACCATGAACACCACAGCCACTGTGCACCAGTTACACACACTTTAAATCCATCACAGTACAGCAAACTGACCTGTTTATCCTACACTAACCTGCAGAGGATTTTCTTGCAACCTTTAACCTTTTGCAGCACGTTTCACAATATGAAAAATAACGTAATGTCACATGTACATAACAAATATCTGAAGTAAAAACATGAGGATGTACATGTAAGCTTTAAATTTCAAGTTTATCAAATCCCACTGAACAGTCTTTACCTTGAAATCTAACCTCTCTTGTCTCGTCGTTCTTATTTTTCTTCATCTCTTAGTGACGTTAGTTCTTTCTGCTGATGTTTGTTGAGCTGATAAAAATGTTGCATCTGAAGTTCCCTGCTAATTAAAGAAATATTACTCCCTTTCTGTTTGCTCATTTTCTGTAGGGCTAGTTAGATGCGAAAGTACCACACACATTATGGACACACACATTCTCTTCGGTGTTTTGGCACAACAAAAAAACAAGAAACACTGGCACACTAACTCCTGACAATGACGCACCATTTTCCCTCTTTCTCTCTATGCCGCTCTTTTTATGCGATATCCCCTGGTGATTAATACACAAACAGGATTGCTTTTAATGTCATGTGAAATAATAACTCCCGTAAAATGCGCTAAACCAAATGTTTTGAAAATGTAAGGAGTAGAAAGTACAGATATTTGTTTAAAAATGTAGAAAGTAAAAGTAAGAGTACTTGTCAGAAAAATACATACTCAAATAAATCACAGATACCTGAAAATTCTACTTAAGTACAGTAACAATATTTGTACTTCTAGGTAAGTTTAGATGTGTGTTTATGGGATTTTGGGATGAGAATGCCTGGCTCACAGTCTCCAGTCTAGTTCATCCCAAATGTCTTCATCTTTCATTTCTTTATAGACCTTACTCTGTGCATTGGTGTACAGTCATGTTAGAACAGGAAGTGAAAGTTGGGAGCATGAAATTGTCTTGGTATGCTAAAGCAGTAACAGTTCCTTTCACTGGAGCTAAGGGGCTGAGACCAACTCCTGAAGATCACATCCTCCATCTACCAAACTTTGAGTTTTGCACTTTGCAAGTACTTCTCTCTTGCCAACCATCAAACCCAAACACATCCATCAGATTGCCAGAAGAAGAAGTGTAATTTGTCACTCCAGAGAACACGTCTTCTTTGCTCTAGAGTTCAGTGGCAGCGTGCTGTAACGTGGGTTGCATTGAGAGGAGGCGGCAAAAGCACTCAGCAGGACAGTCAAAAACTCATGACCACACTTGCACTGGGAATTCCACATGGCTTGTTCTTTAATAAACACACTCTTCACCAACCTTACAAGGCCCAGTTGAACGGCTGCTGTCTTATCATACATGAAGCGAGCAGTGTTCATGCAACCCATAGCGTTACTTTGAGTTAGAGAGATAAAAATATAAAGTCCATCTCAGTCCATGCAACAAAAATAAGAAATCAGGAAGGGGGCAAATACTTTTTCAAGTAGTAAAATAGGACTAAAATATGCACACACGCACAAACAAGATCATGAAACAGAGGTATCCAGTCAGCCTGGATTATCTCATTTGCCCAAAAGCATCATTATAATTATTATAATTAAAGCTCAATAATGAGTTAATGAAAATACATAACTGACAAGAGAACACTGACAAACTGAATCCGCTGTCAGTGCCAGACAATGACACCAGATTCAGTTTTTCAGTCCAAGATCTGTGGGTCTGACTACTAGTTGTTGACACAATAAAGGGGAGCAGTAAGCCTCTGAAAGAACTTATTTGATAGCCTGTTGCTGACATTATCCGCTTCAGAGATCAGGACTTTCCTTGTTCAGGAAATTCTGTGCTTCTCGATTCTAATCATCAGGAGTCACAGAGTGCTGCCACTCTGCACTGCCTGGTAGCAGCTTCGGTTTATCTGCAGGCTCTTAGTCTCTGTTAAACTGATTTGGTATTTAAATTGAAAATCAGTACGAAGAATTGTCTGGGGATCAACTGCAGTATCATAAGTTTTTTTCAAGTGATTTACTGAACTAGTACTAGTACACCGTTCCTCTTCACCCTCTGCACTGCAGACTTCTCCATCAACTCCCCACGCTGCCACCTACAGAAGTTCTCTGATGACTCTGCCATAGTCGGCCTCATCACAGCTGAGGACGACTCAGAGTACAGACAGTGGACTCTGGACTTTGTGGACTGGTGCCAGCAAAACCACCTGCTGATCAATGCCAGGAAAACCAAGGAGTTGGTGGTAGACTTCCAGAGACGCAGACCCACCACACTGCCACCGCTGAACATCCAGGGAGTGGACACTGAGATAGTGGACTCTTATAGATACCTGGGTGTTCACCTGAATAATAAACTGGACTGGAGACACAACACTGATGCTCTTTACAGGAAGGGTCAGAGCAGACTGTACCTGCTGAGGCGGCTGAGGTCATGTGGAGTCCAGGGAGCACTTCTAAAGACTTTCTATGACTCTGTGGTGGCATCTGTCATTTTTTACAGTGTTGTATGTTGGAGCAGCAGTTTATCGACAGCTGAGAGGAAGAGGCTGGATAAACTCATCCGGAAGGCCAGCTTCCTGATGACTGAGATACTCTGCAGTGAGAGAGAGCGACTCTCACTGCAGTGTAAATAAAACTCACTTCAAAGACACTCATCAAGTGTTTGCATTTTATTTAATACAATTCCACAACAATCATCAAATTAATTCACGTAAATTCTGGTGGCATGGTGACACATGGGGCAGCATAGTGGTGTGATGGGTAGCACGGGTGCTTCACAGTAACAACTAACATGGTTACTGCTACTGCTAAGATACTGGAGTTCAAATCCACCATCTGGCCGGGGCCTATCTGTGGGTTATCTCCAGGAACTTCGGCTTTCTCCCATGGTTGAAAAACATGCAGTTAGTGGGATTAAGTTAATTGGTGATCCTAAATTGCCCATAGGCGTGAAAGTGAGTGCAAATTGTTGTCTATCTTTCTGTGTTAGCCCTGCAACAGACTGGCAGAGCTAACACAGAAAGGGTGAGTGTACCCCGCCACACACCGCATGTCAGCTGGCAGAGGCTCCAGCCCCCTGGCATGTTATATCGCTAAAAACACGGGCTTTAAAAAAGATGAATGTAGCTTCTAAACATAAATATACATCTGCCTAAACCAGCATTCTTTTTTGTTGGCTAGCAGGCAGTGAGTCCTTTGGCTGCTAAAAATAAATCTGATTGTATATAATCATAACTCAACTCTTTTGCTCTGTGACCTCAGAAAAAACACAAACATATCAAATAAGTTCATAGCCTCAATCGCTTGTTTTAGTTCTTATTGGACATTTGTAAATGAGAGTCAAACTAAAGGAAAAAGGACAGTAAACTAGTGTATGCTTAAGGTCGTAACTACCATGTGTTTGATACGTCACGACTATATGAGCAACATTGGGATCATGATCAAAAACGCGTTGTATTACACATTACTTAATAGTATTCATAAAAGCAATGAGTAATGTGTTTAATTACTCACCGGACAAAGTAATTTGTTACACTACTCATAACATCAGCTTCTCTTTACTCTGTAAAATGATCTGAAATGCATTGTTATATCGCTACCAGTTACCACTTACAGGCTGCAGTCCCACACACAAACACAAATCCCTGTTTTAATGAGGACACAGATATGGTTCTCTTTTGGTATTTACATATGAACATAAGGCTGATAACACAAAGCAAAGATGACAAACAGTTCAAAGGGCCTTCAAAGCGATTACCACAGTGACTGACCTTCAACAGGTAACAAAGGCAGCGATGAGCAGTGAGCAGGTTTGAAGCCTCTGTTTCTACCTGTTCAGAGTGTGGCTGCTGGGCTGGGGGATGCATGCACTCAGCTTTATCATCACTCTGCATTTGTGGCTAGGTTTGTGTTACCACACTGTCTGTGCAGAAGGTTGAAGAAAGCTGAAGTTCTGTTAGCAACATAATGAAGTTGTTTCTGTCCTGAATACATATTGCACTTTACTATGTTGCTCTTTTCCAGATCTCTGCTCCTAACAAATTGTAGACTGCATGTTTTCTCTTCCATACACAAACTGAAATCATCTGACTGTAGCTCAAGTGCAAAGAAAGGAAGGAAAAAGCATTTGATTTGTTTCTTTCTATCCCTCTGGCATGCAGATAACTAAAAAGCATTTGTAATGCAAATAACAGAATAACTGTAATATAATTGCTGAATTTAGTACAGTAGCATGATACATTACTGCACAACTGAAAAAATGCATTGTAATTTAATGGTTAATGCATCACAGCAAGCATTGTTAGACTGCAGGCTTATTTGTGGTTTTGCTTTGTTTTCCTCTGACCTCTTATCAACATGACATTTCTGTCTGCAGAAGTGAGCAAAGTCTGGAGACTGTTCAAATCAACAGGTTCAGCTGAACAGCATAACATGTTTACTTGGTAAACATGTTATGCTGTACATCTGTACTGAACAGCTTTTATTACATTCATTGTATGTCTCCTGTGGGCACTCTGTGCCATTAAAAATCAAAAAGATGCTTTGAACACAATGCCAGAGTTTACAGTGAAGACACAGCAGCATGATACAAAGGCCTCTCAAAACTCAAACTGCCTCTTCTTAACCAACCAAGCTGCTTGTTTCAATAGCGGGAGTAAGCCTGCTAATCTGTGGTGCATTTCAAAGTGTGATTGTTTTATGTACCGGTAGTCTTCAGCAGACGTGAGTAATGAAGTACAAATACTTTGTTATTGTTCTTAAGTAGAATTTTCAGGTATCTACTCAGTTACTTGAGTAGTTTTTTTTCTGACTACTTTTTACTTTTACTCCCTACATTTTTCAACAGACATCTGTACTTTCTACTCCTTACATTTTCAAAACAGGCTCGTTACTTTTGGTTTAGTGCATTTGACTGAAATCTCACATCCCTGCGGGCCCTCAAACATCAAACCTAAACAGTAAGACATGAAAGGCAGTCCTGCTTATGTATTAATCACCAGAGGATGTCACAAAAGAGAGATGAAAGATACAAAACCGTGTGGAATAGTCAGTGGTTAAAATAGTTGTTTTTTGTTTTTGCTGCAACATCAAAGAGGGTCCATAAGTTACAATTGTGTTACTTTAGCATCTAGCTAGCCCTACAGACAATAAGCGAGCAGAAAGGGTGATAATTTTTTAAGTAGCAGGTCATTTCAAATGTAATGTTTCTATCAGCTCAACCAACATCAGCAAACACACAAACTGTTTGTGTGCAGTTTGTTTCACAGTGTGTTGCTAGCTAAAGGTCCAGCTGCTGTTTTTCACAGGGAGAGAAAAGGGCATCACTCACAGATGGAGAAAGATAAGAAAGACGGGACAGGAGAGGAAGAAGAGAGGTTCGATTTAAGGGTAAGGACTGCTCAGTGGGATTTGATAAACTGGAAATTTAAAGCTTCCATGTACATCCAGAATTTTTTTAATCAGATACTTGTTCTGTACATGTGACATTATATTTTTTCATATTGTGAAACATGCTGCAAAACAAACTGAGGTAGACTAACTGTTAAGTGTGTTAAGTGGATGATGCTTGCACAAGTACAGCTGTGATAAAAGAAAGGCAGGAAGTTTCTCCAAAAACCTCTGAACCCAGGAAACCCAGCTTGGTCCTGATGGTTGTTTTCCTCCATGGTGAATGTAGCTGTTAATAATAATGTGGATATGTTACTACATAAAAAGAACAGCCACTCCCCCTTAAGTCAGTCTACCTCCAAAAGTGCAACAACAGCGCCACCTGCAGAACGCTTCTCTCTGTCTGATAGCTTGTGTTCTGAGACGTGACGTTTTTTTTTTTGTTTTTTTTTCTTGAGACCTGACAGCTTTTTTCGAGAGTCCTGAGGATGTCCCAAATTGTGCACCGTACACTGACAGGTCTACTACTCCAAAGCCTCATATGTCCCCACATGCATCAGTGAGCCTTGGCCGCCCATAACCCTGTCGCTGTTTCACCACTGTTCCTTTCATGAAATACTTTTGCGTACCTTGAACATCCCACAAGAGCTGCAGTTTTGCAGATCGGCTGACCCAGCTGTCTAGCCATCACAATTTGTTCCTTGTCAAATTCTCTCTTTCTCAAGTCCTTTCACTTGCACATTTTTCAACCTTCTAAGATTAACTTTGAGGACAAAATATTCACTTGCTCCCCCGGTGCCATGATGAAGAGATAATCATTGTTATTCACTTTATCTGTCAGTGGTCCTAATATTGTGCCTGATGTACCACGAGTTCATATCGTTAGACTCCAGAAAAATAAGTAAAACTTACTGTGCATTCATCTTTCAAACATTGTTTTGGAATAGACAAATAACCCTCATAGAAAATGTATTTCTCTAAACATCATCTTACCTTTTCTTGTCTTCAAATAAACCAGAGGCTTAAACATATCAAAAGGAGAGTAGTCTACCTGTCTGAACCATGCAATTGCTAGTTATATTCTTCTCCCCTCTGAAAAGAATTGTTCTCCAATTAAAGCCGGCAGACCGCCTTTGATATATGAGTATTGGAATTGCTTTGGCAGCGTGAATTTCTTCAGCACTTAAAGTTTTGTTACTGTGTGGGAGCACATTACTTATATCTGCTCCTATTCCTTTTAACACGCACATGGGCACCGATTCAAATTTCAGTTTAAAGTAAATACACTGAAGGGAGGCTAACTGTTGAAAACCAATAGTATCTTTGAGTAATGCTCGACCTTGAGCATTGAAAGAGTAAGGGAGGGTAAGATATTGTAGGTGATTGGTTGAGGTAGAAAGAAATATGGAGAAAAGCTGCATGTTACGTGGAAAAACTGGTGATTTTTCTGGTTTGAATTATTCTCTTTTGACCTTTGTTGACCTTTTAACTTTTTCTATTTTTGACTGAGTTTAAAGGGTACATGGTGATATGGAGTTTAAGGCTTCCAAAAATCAAAGTGCATTATCATCATCATTAAAACTCAGGCTGTTTTCTTCTAAATCAGACATTTCTGGAAGGTTTTCCCCTTTCAGTTATGAAGGTTACAGAAGACATTGGGGATCCCAAGCAAAGCAGAGGCTGTGCTGTTAATGGGAAACAAACTGTGCTGAAGTCGAATTATTTCTGGAGGAACAACTGGCCTTGAAGTGTGAAAAAACAAAATTTGACTTTGGGGAAGTAAGACAGCAGAGATGGAGACTTCAAAAAAATTTGCGTGTATGTGTGTGTGAGTGTCTGCGGGGAGGGTGGGGGTGGGAAATATGTGAGATGTCATGTAGACAGAAAAGGACATGAAGGATAAAGCTCCACTGAGGATATGGTAAGAGGTTCCCTTTTCACTTGTACTTTAGCACTGAATCAAACTGGCGATGTGTGTAAAGTGATGAAGAGTTAGGAGAAGAGAGAAGATGTTTTTAGGTTAAAGGTAAGGACAAAGAGAGGTGACAGAAGTGAAAGAAGACAAATATGGAGGGTGAAAGACTCATCATCCAGTTGTTTAGGTTAGTTATTCACTGTGAAAAAGGAAGGGCTCAGAAAATTCAAAATATCACAGTAATCAGATTGGATTCAATAGATGCTTCAATTTTCTTCATTTGTGACTGCTGTTGCTTGTTTTACTGCAATGAACAATATTTCTGGCAACTTGGATTTTCTTGTTCACTTAGCTACAATATTCCTGTGAGTTTAAGAATAAAATTCTAGCTTCAGTGGCATGAATGTCCACCTTCAAGAAATTGTTGTTGAGTAAACACATTTTCTAACATCAGTAACATAAAACTTTGACTTTATTACTTTTTATTACCTTATTTCCCGCTGAACATTAAGTGCATATTTAGTTAACAAGCCACCAAGGTCCTTTCCGCTTTAGCTCAGAGGACTAAGATGTGTTTTTCCCAAAAAATTTCAAGTTCACAACAACCAGCTAAATTCAAATGTCTTCTCCAAGTCAACAAAACACATGGAATCTTTTGGCGAACTCCAATGCAACCTCAAATATTTTTGACAAGGTAAAGAATGAATTTAGTGTTAATCAATCAAGATGAAAACCTCATTGTTCCAAATACTGAGGCTTGACTAACAGGTGGACTCTACTCTAAATTAACTTGGCGTGCACCTACCTACAGGGAGGTTGGAACATACTCTTTAGTCCTCCTTCTTAAAGAGAGGAACCACAACAGTCTACCAATAAAGAAGCACTGCCTGTGACTTCCACACAATGTTGAAGAATAGTATCAGCCATGACACCCTCACAACATCCCTTTTGAGAAATCCCCGGCTCATTTCACCGCTGGTGTCCACTAGTTGTGAAGGGAATGGCCACAGCTATACACAGACACCTCACCAATGCAAGTGAACATAGTCCATTTAGATTCCATGACCCCAGTCTCCATCTGAATCTTGTTGATGGTGTGTTGGAGGTGGGAGTTGAGGATCTTGCACATCGGGGCTCTGCTATGCTTCCAGTGCACCCATACTATGCATTTGGGTATCCCAGTCCTGTCCAGCATTCACCCCTGACACCTGATCTTACTCACAATGAGGTGATGATCATTTGACAGTTTCTTTCTTCACCCAAGTACCCAGAACATACAGTTGCATATCTGACTATATAATTAATTACCAACCTGCACCCTAGTGTATTCTGGTATTACATGGACTTATGGACACCTTTATTTTCGAACATGGTGTTCATAATGGACTAGCTGTGGTTAACAGAACAACGTACAAAAGACAAGTCAGGATGGTCAGGCAGTTCCTCCTAGTCCTCCAATAGGACAAAGGAGTATCTTCCAGTCCAAAACAAGGGCGACTGTGTGGCCAGCAGCTGAGACGAAACAGTTCTGGAGTTGCTGTGAGACCAGTGGCGCCAGCAATGATTCACCGTGGACCCTAGTCAGCCTCACCTGAGGAACTGGAAAGGGTGCAGGGGAAGGCAGAAACCGAGCTGCTGTGGGAGTAGGAACAGGAGCAGGGACCGACTAGGCCCTAGCCATCCTCACCTGGGAAACTGGAACGGGTCAGAGGGAAAGCTGAGTCCAAGCCACCCTGCAAGCAGGAACAGGAATGAATACAGGATGAGAGAAGTGGTCAGATTTAGAGGTGCAGACATCTATAATAAGAGGCTGAGATGGCAAAACAGTTTTTATAGAAGTAGGTTGATAATTAATAGTCTTAGATTTTGCTGGCTAATGGAGGGTTGGAGCCAAAGCCGTGAGAAGCACGAAGGAAGCACAAGGGAAAAAATCTGACTCACTCACCCTGGGGAACTGTTCCACGTGCGAAGAGCGGCGACGGCAATGAACCTCGCATCCTCTTGATTGAGACAGTGCAGTGAATGGATGACTGAGCCTCAAACAAGCTGAGATGGGAAGCGGAGCTGCTGAGCTACGTCAAGGCGGAAGAGCTGCTGAGTGAGGAGGCAGGCAGATGAGCCAGGTACAGAGAGGTGGCAGCGTGATCAGCCGGAGATCAGTACACGATGCCTGCTCTCTGCAGTGGAGGCTTGCATACAGGCAGCAGAAAGTGGAGGTGCCTTTGAGGACCCCCCAGAGCCAGATGAGTCCCTTCAAACACGTCCTGATACTCAGGGATAAGATAGGGCTTCTCTGCTTCTTCTCCAGGAGGGAAAGCTGCTGCTGCTCGTATATATACAAGTCCGTTTGGTCCATTCCGTGTTTTTTTTGTGGCATGGGTCTCGTCATTCTGTAACGTTCAGTTTGTGGATTTGGAGAAAGAGGACCCAAATGCAGGACTTGCAGGCTGATTGAAAATGTGCATTTTGTTTATTATATATAAGACAGGATGGACAGAACATGAAAGGTGGAATTAAACTGAACGACTGGACTGGACCGAAAACACACACATGAAATTGACGATGATCAGACAAGTAACTGAGGGCTTAAATACATTTGATAATGATGAATGGAAACAGCTAGGTGAGAACGCAGTTGAACAATGCCTATGACACATGATGTAGAACTAAACATAATGCACAAGACAAATGACTAACACAATAAAACAAGAAACATACATGTAAAAACAAACAGCGACAAAACGTCGAGAACTGAAAACACTAGGTGAACGGCCCAGGAACCCTGACACTAATTCGTTGTAAAACGCTTCTCCAGCTTTTAGTTCCAATTACTTTCTCTACCGAGTATTGTTCTGTGCCAACATTTTTGAAGCTGTTGCTGCAATGATACTCAGCACAGAATTTCTTTTTTTTTAATATGGTATGTTTTCTCAGTTTAAACATTTTATATGTTTTCTGTGTTTTATTGTGACTTAACATGGTATTGTTTTTTTGTTTTGTTTTTAACATTTTACACAGCATCCTAATTTTTGGAAGACAAAACCTTGAATTTGTTAAGCAGAAGAGAATGGATGGATACATGGATGGAAAGTTGTAAACCAAGTTAATTATGTGATATTGTATGACAGAAAATAGGGAACACATTAATAGGTCAACTTAAAGGATTAAGAAAAACATGATGTTTTGAGCATCAAGGAGGAAAAGAGAGGAAAGAAGGTTTGCAGGCTGGTAAGCAAGCTCAGAGGCAATTTGATTAAACCCTGCTGCATTATTCATCAATAAACTCAGAGTCCATAATGTATGACATGTCATGACCATTTTCATTAAGGTAGGGAACTCTATTCGTGTAAAAGCACTCAATCAGATACATCTGAGCCAGCTCTTCTCAGACCTGGAAGCAGAAAATGCAGATGTGTTTTATCACAGTTACACTTGTTCACTTGGCCAGGGCCCTGTGCTGTCCTGTTTCTCTCTGTCTGAGGGCAGAGATAGAGCAGTTCCTGGCAGTGAAAAAATTACCAGATGAAGAGACTGTGACCCGGGTGGCCTTCTAGATCTGGCTCTGTTTAACTAATCTACTGGCCATTTGAATGCAATAAACACAGAGAGGTCTGCAGAGAGGCAAGGCAGAGGTATTGGAACTTACCTTGGAATTATTATTTTTTGACAGAATCTGATAAGTGCAAACAGTTTAGTTTTGTTACAGTTTTTCTCAAATGCTAAAACACAAAAGCCAATCCTCTAAACCAAATGACCAGTTGTCTAAACACATTTACTAAATCTAGCCACCATTTACCAATATCATAAACACATGTCACATGAAGACACAATTCACAGAACACAATCCTCCGTTGTCATAAATCTAAACACATTATGCCGTGCTAAAACACAAGTTGCAAAAGAACTCCGCTCATATTCTCAAATGAAAGCTCATGTGATGCAAAATGCTTGCCACAGTCAGCAATATTTGAACACAATGAACACACCTGGCGTCATTCATTACACACAACGACTCAAAATTGAAGACACTTGTTGCTAATGCTGTGACCACATGTATAAAGGCAAGTTCAGAGTGCACAGTTTGCTGAAGATTCCAAACAAACACAATGGATGAAGGCAGAGTCAGGGGAAGAGGAGTTCGATTCAGAGGAGGGAGAAGAGCTGGCCAACGAGGAAGAGGAGTTCAAATGAGAGGATGAAGAGGAGCAGGTCAATGAGGAAGAGGAGGAGGCCAACATGGAGAAGATCCAGGAGGGAGAGCAAGACAACCTCGCACCATCATTACGGACGAGATGCGAGCAACAGTCAT